>VYXB01008737.1:81288-164928 GCA_013397135.1 Pachyramphus minor
CATAAGATAAGCAAGCATAATTAGAATTGTTTTAGTATATATTATTCCTTGGTTTTTATCTTACTAGTAATAAATCTTAATATTATTCCCTTATGTCAAACCTCTGTTTTGTCTGTATAAAATCTCTCTCAACTTATAGTAATTGTGTAGAGGGAGGAATTTGAAAAAAATTAGTCCTGGTAAGCCCACGACAGCACTCCAGCTCTCTGATCATTTTTATGACCCTTCTCTGGACACACTGAAACAGGTGCATGTCTTTTCTGTGCTGACTACCCCAGAACTGGACACAGTACTCCAGGTGAAGTCTCACAAGGGAAGAATAGAGGGGCAAAATCACCTCCCTTGACCTGTTGGTCGCACTTTGTTTGATGCACCTTAGATAGGGTTGTCTTTCTGGGCTACAAGTGCACATCGCCGACTTGTCCAGTCTTTCATCCACCAGCACCCCCAAGTCCTTCTCCAAAGGAGAAAATACTTGGATTATTCTATGTTCAAAACCCAAGGTCTGAAAACATCTGTATTAAATTGAAAGTTAAGATTATGGTGAAACAATTTTGACAGCATAGTAAATTAAGGTATAAAAAGGTAAAAGATCCTTCTACTTATTCCTGTAAATAAATAATGATGAATACTAACGGTTTGAAAACTTGCAAAGTAAGAGCAGCTAAAATGAGCTTGTATGTTGGACTTTGGTCTAGAAACATGCCATATTCCAGCTTCTAGAAGCTACTTAGTGAAGTGGAAAAAACTTTGAGATCAAACAAAATAATGAATTGTTCATTGAAAGATTTCAATGTAGTTTTACCTGAAAACAACAACAGAGCATAGTTAGGGAAATATGGAGACTGTGGCATATTAAAGCCATTTAACAAGTGCTACATAAAATCTGTAAGCAGCCACAACTTGGAATGTCTTTTTCACTCAGGTTTCAAGTATAAGCTTGTATTTTAATTCCGTGGACTGCAGTAGGTCACTGATTCTTACTGCTCTACTGATTTAGAGCCAGGGTGTTAAAATTTTCTTATGATTAAATTTTTAGCATGGATAAAGACTTAATAAAAATGCAATACAAAAATATGATTTACTGCTTCTTGTCTGTCTTCCAAAAAAGAAAAAGAGAAAGACACCCTTTTTTTTCCTGCTTCCAAATGCTGAAGCTTAGAATTATTTCTGTTTGACCAATAATGAAGTGGCCTCCAAGCTAGTCTTTGGGGAAAGCATCATGTTGGATTAGGACGCACAAACTGTATGGTCAGTAGAGGAAGTTTTAGGATAGATCAATAAAGTGGACAGTAACAGATTGCTAAGAACAGCTGGTATTCACCCTGGACTTCTAAGGGAACTGAAGGATGAAACAGCTGAGCTATGAACTGTGCTGTGTAAACTATTACTTGAACCTATGCCAACATCAGAGGAAAGGAAGAAAGGTGACAAAGGTGATGACAGTTTTTAAAAAGGTTTCTGGTTCTCAACAATTACCAAAGTTGATACAAATGGAGGATGTATTGTAGATAGTCATTAAGAAGTGGCAGAATTAGTAAACAGTGTAATAAATTACTGATATACTGGCAAAATAGGATTTTGGGAATTTGTGTGATTTTCTTTCCTCTCACTAGTAAAAAGTATGGTAGAGGTACAACAAAACTGATCAAGATTATAAAAATAAATAAAGTCTTTGTACAGTGCCTAATTAATTAAGTAATGGAACTCTGTGCAGAAAGACTTAATCAATGTTTAAAACTTATTAGGTTTAAAAAGCAATTACATAAAGACATGGAAGAACAATCTGTCAAGGATTATTAAATTAAAAGATTTTACTCTGGAATTTGACAACATCTGAAAGCAAACTATTGGACACAAAATAGTGGAACTGAACAGTTGCCATTCCATTTTAAAATCAATAATGTTGTGGTGCTTCTTGCATCAACTATGCTCACCTTGGGTTCAAGGGTTCACTCAGGTCCATTATTCAGCTTTTGATGACTTCTCACAAGTCATCAGCTTTGTAAGGCCCAAACAGCTAAGTCTTGATGGTAGGAATATATCTTAGAATGTGGAGATCTCAAAACTGGAGAATTATATGTCTACTGTAACTGAACTTTGGTTTGCTGGGAACAGGAGTACGTTTTGCTTTTGTCTGTCCAACAAACTCCATGTTAGCACAAAGCTCTTTTCAACCTCCCCTTTTTCCTTTTCCCTCACAAAAAAAGTGGTGAAATTTTATATCCTTTCAAGGGTTGCATCAGTCTTGATTAAAGCTTTCAGTTCCAAAGTGGAGCCAAGCAGGTGTTCAGATTGTAACTACGAAAAAGATTCTTCTGATTTGTATGTGCCATATTTCTGTAAGTATTTTAGATAGTCATTTCTTAACAAATAGGACTTGAGATTTGTTTTTTTTTATCAGACTTTTATCAGCTATCATTAAAAAATGTGATAGCCTAATGTCTTTGGTTTATGAATTAACTATCATTATTTAGAACAGATCTTTAAGTGATGAGCAGTCCCTGGTGCTAGCAATTGTGTTGCTACAACCTTAGGTTGATCTCTTTGGGAAGCAGAATATTTACCAGCTTCCTGGCCTCGATGTTCAGGCATTCTTCCTAGAACTGTGGGCTGTAGGAGACTCCTGAGGATCTTGCCAGTTTACATAAATATCTGAAATGAGACCACAAGAAGGATGGAGCCAGACAGTTTCCAGTGATGCCTGGTGACAGGACAAGAGACAATGGGCACAAACTGACACACAAGTGGTTCGTCCTGAACATCACAAGCCACTTTTTTATTACTGTGAGAGTGACTAGGCACAGATTAGGCACAGATTACCCACAGAGGTTGTGGGCTCTCCTTCCATCCTTGGAGATGTTCAAAACCTGTCTTAATACAGTCCTGGGCACCTGGCTGTAGATAGCCCGGTCTGAGTAACAGGAATGGACCAAATGACCTCCAGAGGTCCCTTCCAATCTTTATAGTTCTGTGTTTTATAGGAATGTACTCCACATTTTTGCTTTGAATAACTAAGAAATTCTGCAGGATTTGTTATTTAGCTACCACCTCATTTTTTATTAAAGATCTGTTCCTTTGATTCCAGATAACTTTTTAGAGAGAGACTACAGGTCTTTCAGTTGAATATCCTACTCTATGGGACATAAGCTGTCATTTACTTCTAAGAATTAGACTTCTAAACAGATGAAGTAGGCATCTACTACATTCATAATGAGGTTGCATGGGTACATCCTTCGAGCCCATGACCCCAGGCTTGTTCTTTCCTTTTTCAGCAAAGACAGAATGTAACATGACTGTTGTCTTAGCTAAGAGGCTATGACAGGTGCAAGGTCGTATGGTTTTCTGTACACTGTCTTACTTAGTGACAAAATAAATCCACTGAGTGTTCTGTGTAATTTAGTTTTCAGGTTTCATCTGAAATAGGAACTCAGACTTTCTAAAATTAATGTTCATATCTGAACATTCCTTTTGAAGCCTTTATTTCAAAGGTATTTTGTTGGGGTTTTTTTCAGTAAGATGATGTATTTTAGAAGATTTTTTTTTTTTTTATTTAGCATACAAGATGCAGAGACATGATTTTTCTGATAGAAAGATTGTGGATAGCAGATTATATCAAGACCTGTGGCAGAAATGGAAATATGCATAGCAATTCATGAATGTAGATTATTTCAGTGGCACCTACCAAGAATGTAATTGTTTCAGAGTTCTACAGAGTAGCTCCATGGGGTCCAGTCCACATTTTTATGAAGTGCTATTCTGTAGGCTTCCAACTATGATATTTGTAAAACAGTCCTGTCATCATTCTTTTCAGGACTCTAATTTCAGTCAGGTCGTTGTCTCCATCAGATGGAGGTAGTTGATTACATTTGAATATAGTTGACTACATATGGATATTTGAAGGAGACAGTAAAACCAATCTGGCTAATATCTAAAACTCCTTTGAAGTATTTGTCCATCTGTGTGCTGGCAACCACATTATCAATTTTAGAGTCATGTTAATGAGGTTGTGGATGTGGAGATAAGAGGAACTGCTCAGGGTAGGGGGTGAATTCTGTGTGTTTCAAAGTCCTCTGGCACTTTGTGTCCCAGCCTCAGAGGGCAGAGCATTTGAAGCATCAGGTGTGGTACTACTGACAAAATACTGTCCAGTTCAGATGCTGGGGCCATGTATATGCCCCTCAATGTGATAGATGTAGCATATAGACGGAACTTCAAAGGGTGTGCAGTTCTTGACATGTAACATTCCTTTATAGTTGTATAATACCTGAAATAAGACATGTAATTTAAAATAAGTTAATGGTTTAATATGTTGATCCGTCTTCTGGAGTCATGAGAACTGTCTGTGTATTTTGAGATCCCTTGGTTTGATTCTTCTTTTGTTGGCATAATAACATCTTGCACTTATTTCCCTCAGTAGTCACCTCCTTTCTGCAACAGCTACCCACTCCCGGTGGGCTGCTTTCTTTTTTTCCAGTGTAAGCAGATGTTCCCATTTTCTATCTTCTGTGTGCTTTGGTTTCTATTCCAGTGCCCTCCACAAATGAAAATCTGACTGCTTATTTCTTTGATTGCCTCTTAGTCTAGAAACTTACTTTACCTGTTCAGATATTTCTACTAATTCCCCCCTGCCAGTGGGATTTTCCCCTTTTTTCTTGTTGGGAATAAGTAATGGTTATGTCTCTGAGGCTTCTGGGGCCTTTTTTCCCCCCTTTTTTTTGCTACCTTAAAAGTTAATTAGCTGTCATGGTTCATGAGTGACACTCCCTAACTTAGTGAACCCTATCCCCCCCACCCCGGCTTGCTCTCCTCCCCCCTCTGAGGAGAGGTACAAAATGCAGAGATCACTGGTTGAGATAAAAACAATTTACTGGAAACAGCAATGAGATAAGAAAATGAACAGGAACAGCAACAATATTAATAACAAAAGTATACAAAAAGAGGGTGATTTGCAAACAAAAATTGCTCACCTACTGGGACATGTCAGACAGACCATCCTACACCTATGTTTTTCAGGCTCAAGACAATGCAAAACAATGGGGGACAGACTGTCCAGTCAGGACTGGCATTACCCCACTGCTCTCTTTGCCACTTGTTCCCCCAGTAAAGGAACACCCTCCACCCCTTCTGGGAAGTGAGGGAGAGTACCTTTTCCCTGCCCCCCCAGCCGTGAGGTAAGATGGTATCAAACAGCAGAAAGTTTCGGCTGGGCCAACGAGGCTCCAGGCTCCCCCCACCCCAGCCATGGCTACTGTGAAAAATTAGCACTATCCCTGGCCAAAACCAGGACATTAGGAAGTGAGGTAAAAATTTCTAGAGGCAGTAGGAGGTATCAGAGTTGTCATTGGAAGGTGCAACATTTCATGCAAGGAAGCCAAGTAATATGTATCCTCTGCTTCTTATTGCTGCCACCTACATAAGGATGTGACCTCAATTCTCCTGAAGAAGTATCATGTAAGTTTGCAGTAATTTAGTTTGTTACCTAATTGTAGAACTCTGTACAATTCCTGCATGAGTTTCCTAGAGTAGATATGTTTTATGCTTATACATTTTTCCTTCCTGTTGCAATGCCTTAAGTAGTGCTGTAACATTGTGCGTAATGCCCTCTTGGGTGAAAATTCCTGAGGGAATTAGCCAGTTTATTTGCATCCTTGTTTCTTGATTTGGAAGTAGAGAGTTAAATAGTGCCTATTTAACTGTTGATTTTTTTTTTACGTTTGTGTATCTGTGTATTATCTCTGTTATAAGACTTGTAATGAATAAATATTTCTTTTTAGTGCTGGAAAAAGCAAACATATTCTTTTTCTCTTTCTGCCCCTATTAGTATCGAGGTCAAGGCTGTCAGGGCAAGTTTAAGGAAATTAATGAATTCATATAATTTCACCTTTATTTATTGTGACTGAAAAGGAAAATATTTTATTTCTTGTAAAGTAATGATTGGCAAAGTTCCAGGGTAACCATAAAGCATTACTATATTTTCATTACATAAGGCGTGAAGATGGCATGGAACCTCTGCTCCAGAGATGTCCAGGTCTTTTAGGGGAGTCTGCAATTCTAGCAAGACAGGCAACTCAGAATCATGCTTTTAAGAATTACTGTTTTTAGCATGTAACTGTTAAGAAATTTGAGTGGTCTGCTTAGGTGTATAACTGCAGGAGGAAACAGTCGCATGATTCTGAGATCTGTAGACCCTAGACATGCCCTTCTGAGCTCTTCTTAAAGCATAACCAGGAAAAGTGAACCTTTGCTGGTGACCTTCCCTTCATCCAGTAGTTCAAATGTCATTCTAATAATTTGGAACGTGGGATATTGCGTTCTCACGTTGGTAGTTAAAACCTACATTTGCTTTTGCATGTCTAGTAAGAAGTATGTGTAGTTTTCCTGGTACAGGAGAATGCTAACTATTCTGTTAAATCTGTGCTAGAAGAAATTCAAGGCCAAGCAGGTTGTGTGGGTAGAGTGCTAAGACAGACAAAAGATGTATGTACCTTCGTAACCCATTTGCCTGCACCCTGGTTATCAGTCCTTCTTCCAACAACTGCTTTATGACTTAGCTCAGTGATTTCATGATTCAAGCAAAATTTATGGTGCTTAGAAAAACACTTTTTAAGAATGACATAGCTTTCCAATATCTCTGTTAACATTTTTGGAATTAATTTCAACTCAGGGAAATCCTCTTGATAATTCATATTTACACCTAGTTTTGTCAAGTATCATCAGTGAGCCAGAAATTTTAATCCTACATCTTCTTGACAGGACTACTCATCTATATCCATCTCCTTCGGAAGTCAGTAGCATCTTATTATAGCATATTTTCTACTCTCAAATATTTGAAGCGTGAATAACAATTTGGAACAACCATACTGTAAAAGCTTGGAAACTTAATTTCATTTGTGAAATAGTATAGAGAATTAATCAGTAGCAATACACTGGGTAAATAACATTTGACACTGACGATTTGTGCTGAGGAAGGAAGGAAGGAAGGAAGAAAGGAAGGAAGGAAAAAAAAATAGGACAACCAGATTGTATTTAAGGAAAAATTTGTGTGGGTTTGGTCTTTTAGTTTGTTTGTGTAATAATTGAAGTGGTTCCTACTAATACCTTAGCAAGCCTATGCTGTTATAAGTGAAATTCTTATGACAATGTGCAAATAATGAGAAATAAATTCAGCTTACATAATGCATTCTGGAACTCCTATTTTATGAATTATTTTCTGAAAAGAAAGAATAAGCTGAAATTTCCAGCAACATATACAGTCACTTTGTCATATTTTGTAAAAGTGTGATTACATCATATATTTAAAAATACACCTTTTTGGAGGAATATAGTAATTTCTATTCTAAGGTAATGTTATTTTTTGGATAAGCCAGTGGTCTTTGATAATTTTGGTGCATATAGTTAGACAAAAGCAGTCACAAAAATAGTTAGATGTTAGTTCTTTATTGCTCAGTGTTGAGACATATTGACATATTTTTTTTAAGATTTTCTATTGTTAAAATCCAGTTCAGAAAGCTAACCTGGCCAGGGTGACGAAAGCATGTTGTATGATATTTTAACTATGACTCCAGCATATTTGTTCAATTAACATTAGCATCTTTACTCAGGTTGTATATATTTAAAAAAAAAAAATCTAGAAGGCTAACATGCTGACAGATTTGACTGAAGAGCAAAAGTTTTGAGAATACAAGCAATAAATGCAAAGCCTCTCTATTTTTTGACTGTGTGTTTTATTATGTGTTCTTTTCACTGTGAATTGGCTATACTTGATAGTAAATACGCTTCCAGAATTCGTGGGTGTTTTCTCTAAATATTAAGAATTAACTGTGAGTGTATTTGTGTTTACTTTGTCAGTAAAAAGAGAGGAGGATGATTTTGAAGAAAAGAAATCCATTAAGAAACGAATCAAAGAATTAAAAGTTTTGGACCCGAAGATTGCACAGAATCTGTGTAAGTAGATTCTCGTTTTTGTTTTTTCTTTTTTTCCCCACAAAGTAATGTAAAAACGTTCCATATAAATGCCTTTCTCTCGTCTGATTGCCTGGTAACCACTTCTTGTTTAAAGTGTGTGAGTATTGTTTTTAAGTTGATACAACTGAAACACTTAAAAAGACCCAGAAAACAGTTGAACATTATTCCTTGTTCAAGACTGCATGTATTGAAATGCAACCATACAGCTGTATATCTAATTATCTATCTATATTTTCAGCATATTCATCAAGGAATACTACCTGTGTCCCCCCCCCAGAATTTCCCCACTGCCTGGCAAAAAAAGGACAATAATGTCCACAGGATGTTTGGCTATCTTATGTACTTTATAGAAATAAAGTATGTAGTATATAGGCAATAATCAGTATTATGCAATAATATGCAAATGAAGAAGATAAAGTTTTGGCAGAATGGAGTGCTATGAAGTGTCGGTTCCTAAATGCCAGCAGAGATAAAATAGGAAATGATTGGATTATAGTGAATGATCAAGTAGTGTTTATAAGAGCATTTTGTTTTCTGTTTATATGGTTTTGGTTTGTCATGGTGCTTCTTGAAGAGAAAGCTCTGATATGACTGCTGAAGAAAAAATGTAACAGCAGGGATTCTTCTTCAGAGCAGACTTGTCACTGACTGCTTATGGAAGTCGTCTGTGATGCTAGATGTTGTGCATAACAAAATGGATGCAGAAGGCTGGAATTGAAGAAGAGTAATTAAAAATACATTAAAAATTATCTCTTACCTATATTATTTTGCATACTGTTTGTTAACCTGGAGATGCTATAACCTGTTTTACTACTGTTTTGTAAGTAGAAACAAGATTGTTGTCTTGCTTTTTTCATTATTTGTGGAATCTTTATTTTAGCAATTTTCCTTGGATCTTTCCGAGTGCCTTATGAGGAAATCAAAATGATGATATTGGAAGTAGATGAAACACAACTATCAGAGTCCATGATTCAGGTAAGGAAAAACACATTTAAGATCCCAATATTTCAGGGGAAGCTTCTCAGTAGATAAAAAACTATAGCTAAAAAATCTCTTAACATAAACTTTTGACCAATAAATCACTGCAAGAACATTTTTTCTGTAAACTGTAGATTTTTCAATATTTGCAACAGTAATATTTTTATGAAATCAGCTTGTGCTGCTTTTGGCTGGGATACAGTTAGTTTTCTTTACAGTGGCTAGTATGAGGTTGTGTTTTGGATTTGTGCTGAACACAGGGTTGATAGCATAGATATGTTTTCGTTATTGCTGAGCAGGGCTTGCACAGAGCCAGGGCATTTTATGCTTTTCAAAATGCCACACTGGCAAGGAAGTTGGGGTTGTGTGGGATGTTTCAGACCATATGACATCATGCTCAGTATATAAAGTGGGAGGAAGAAGGAGGAAGGGGGGACATTTGGAGTGATAGCATTTGTCTTACCAAGTTACTGTTGCACATGATGGGCCCTGCTGTCCTGGAGATGGCTGAACACCTGCCTGCCCCTGGGAAGCTGTAAATTAATTCCTTGTTTTGCTTTGCTTGTTTGCACAGCTTTTGCTTTTCCTATTAAACTGCTCTTATCTCAACCCATGAGGTTTTGAACTTTTACTCTCCTGATTGTCCCCCCAGTCCTGCTGGTGGGAGAGTGAGTGAGTGGCTGCATGGAGCTTGGTGGCTGTCTGGGATTAAGCTACGGTGTAACACCCCAGTCCCAAAGCATTAAGCTTTACTGGGAATATTACTTATATTTAACACTCTAAGAGTTCCCACTGAACTTTTGCAGAGTCTTTAGTTCTTTAATACCTTAAGTTCGTGTGAAGAGAATACGCTACATGCATTTTCCCAAGAGACTTGGTTGATTTGACCCAATAATCAAATAATGCAATGAGATACGAATCCAGTCTCTCACACACAACAGAGCTGAATTTATATACTCTATTTTCCATATTGTCCATACCTAAACTGAGATTTTTTCTGGGGTACATATGAGATTTTGTTTCTTCCCTAGTTAATAATTTTTTCTCTACTTCGTTTCTACCTCTGTCTTATCTGCACAAGTTTGTGGTTTGTTTGGTTGGGTTGGTTTTGTTTGTGTTTGGTTTTTTTTGTTTGTTTGTTTGTTTGTTTTTTGTTAGAGCTGATACAGTCCAAGATCTTGACTTAGGGCGTTCACAGTGACCGCTTTTCTTCTGTGGACTTTATTTAGATAGTGTCTTCCCTTTCCATATTATATTATTTAAAGCACAAAGTATGAATCTCTATGAATCCAAAAGAAACTGGATGTTTTTCTATATACAGTGATATTCAAGGGTTGATAAGCTGAAGAATTTAACAAAATAGATACAAATGCATCATTATAGAATCATGGGAAAAAATAATTTGGAAGGGATGTCTGGAAGTCATTTGAGCCAAGGCCCTGCTCAAAGTCAGGTCAATTAGAGCAGTTTGCTCAGGACCTTTTCCATTATATTTTTTGTATCTCCAAGGCTGGAGACTCAATAGACTTTCTGGACACCTTTAAAAGTGTTGAACAACACTTGTGATGAAAAACCATTCCTTGTTTATCTAACTGGAATTTTTATTGTTGTAACTTGTGACCTTGGTCTTCTATTGCACAACTCCATGAGGAACTTAACTGCATCTTCTTTGTACACTGCAGTTAGGTATTTGAACACATTAAGTTCTCATGAGTCTTGCTTTCTTAGAGTTTTACAGTCAACTTCTCTCAACCTGTCCTTACCATATTCCCAAGTCTTGATGTGTATCCATTAAATTTGGTAAGGTCTGTCTTTAGAAATGTTATCTGTCTTTTGTGCAGGACTCTTGTATGCTGCAATATACTCTATTTTATTTAGTAGAATAGTAGAAATTCTCTATGGTAACATGAAAAACTGAGAGATAGAATATGCTATGGTGTTATGTTCAGCTTGGGCTCTGTCTCAGGTAGTACATGCTTGCTCTGAGACGCTCTTGTGCTATTTGATCTTAGCACTGTTTTTCAATGGTTAAAATTTAGCTTCTTAGCAAAATTAGGTACTCAACATGAATAACATGAAGCAACCAGGTTTTAATAAATAAGCGTTATATATTGGAATTATGAAAAACTCATCTAGATAATTGCCATAAGTAATATTTAAAGAAGGCAAAAAAGATCATCAAACCATTAATGGGTAATTAATTAATGGCATACTTCTATGTGAAATTGCAATAAGCTGAGAAGAGAAACTTTACTTTCATTGAGATTTTTAAAATTTTAGATTATTAATTAAAAATTCTTCCGTTATTTTCATTATAATTGTATATGCCTTGTGACAAAGAATGTCTAATTTTCTGTATGTTTAAAGCGTCTAAGACAGCCTAGCCCTACTGTAGTAACTATGCAGTAGGCATGCTTAACAATAATAGGAGGTACTTTTGACACTATGCTGATCATCCTGTTGCTCTATTAATTGGTATTACCAATAAAGTATGTTGAAAGTCAGTGTATCTCATAACCTCTCTTGGCATCAAAATTGAGTCCAAAGTGGTTTTGACAGTGTTTGAATCTTTTTGTGTTTGCTTTTAGAGGGGAGGGAACAATTTTATTTAAGTAAAGGGTAAGAAAAGCAGCTGCTGTGATTGTGTGAAAGTCAGTGTAATGGGATAGAAGTGATAATGCTCACAATGTCCTGTATGAACACAGTCATATAACTGATTCAATAATATAGATGGCGTTTTTTTTGCCAAAAGATTAAACACTTGAAGGCCTAAGTCAGATGGGAAACTCAGTATAACTTAGGCTCCAAATTTAATTTGCAAATTGGGATGTAATAATTTTTATCAAATGGTTTCATCCAAGTTGCTTGTTTCTGGGTAAAACAACCCCATAATAACTTTGAAAAAGGGACTAGCTGATTTTAAGCTTGAAAAATGACTTAAGACACCCATCTTTCTCTGAAAGTGGCAGAATAATGTGCCTTGTTGCTTCAAAAATTTGGTATCCACGTTCATATATCCTTAGGTTACTAAAGAAATGTAAGTATCCAGCTGTATGTCTCTATTTCTATCTTTAAAAAGATATTTTGAAACCTTCTCAGTTATGCGTTATGGTCATGCCATAAAGGTGTGGTCCTGTGTATTTTGTGATTCTGAGAAGAGTGAAAGCATATATAAGTTTGCAAGCATATGGTTGTTTTTCCTCATTTATGTAAGATACCTTAGACAGTACAGTACATCTCCTTTCTTGAAATTTCTTGCCTTCATCAGTTTTTTTTGTCTAGCTTTGAATATTGTTCAGTGTGTCCTAATATTGTTGTTTCTGAAGTTGGAAATTTGTCCTTAATCTAACTCTTGTTATGTTTAAGAAATAAAATGTATTTTCTCTCAATCTCTTTCTGCCCTCTCTCATGTTGCCCCCACTTCGTTAGAAATTAAATCTATTTCTGAAATATGTAAAAACTCCGAAAAGTCATGTTGTAATCCAAAAACTCATTGACTAATTATTGGAATGTTTCTGTGACTTAATCTAAATTTTTTTTCCTTTTTATTCTCTGATATTCAAATGTGTTTCATCCATAGATGTTCAAAAGCTTTATCTGAATACCATAAAGCCGCTTTGATATCAGCTGCTCCTTCAGTTTTGGTTGCTTTTTTTTTGTTTCTTTTCTGATGCTCAGTATTGAAAATATTCATATAAGACTTGAGTGTTTTTGTTTTTTGAAAGTTTTGTGGTCAGTTTTTCTACATGTGAAAACTCTTTCAGCATCAAACAATACCATTGTAATCTTAGTAAAGATTAGGGAATTGTAGTGTATTTAGAGCTGTTCTTGTGGATGTTGTATATATAAAAAAATAGATGTTATGAATTTCTAATTTAAAATGTATCTTCTTATGCTTTGTACCCTTAATTTTTGTTTAATGTTGCTGATTTTGTGCTGGACTCCTTCATCCATAATTAATACAATATTTTTACAAAAATATTTTCCAAACATTATAATGGTAAGGATATATATGGCTGCTGTCATGCTGAAAATCAGTTTGACCATGTCCAAATCAAGCTCATAAAATTTAATTTCACATTATTGTTTCAAGCATCATCATTCATGCATTTTTAACAGTTTTTCTTAGCAAAACCCTTATTTAAGCATGGACACTCTGTTGAAGCAGTGTACTGATTTAGGGCTATTTTTTGGCTATTACTTAAAGAATGAAATTCTTTCTTCTTAAACTAGGGAAGTATGTTAAGCAAAGCATAGGTATGATTTTTTATCTCTCTTGTCCCAGAGAGGTAATTTGTATATCTTAACTGATATTGGGATGTTTAGTGGATAAAATTAGGGATTTCTTTAAAAGACTTTCAGATGGAGATCCTGTTTACCCACTTAAATAAATTCTTTTCTCTTCATTGTATATCACCAAAGCTATTTACTTGAAGAGTAAAAAAAGAGATTTTGACAACTGAAATGTCTGCCTTTTCAGTCAAGTAATGGGGAAGTGCTGGAGTCAGTCTTTCTGATTCTTTCTTGAAATATAGTAGTAGCTACTGGGATGGCTGTTTGCTTGACTGGCTTCAGTGTTAAAAGGACTGAACTTTCATTCAGAAGAGTGATCTTACTTGTAGAAGGGGAAGTGTTTTAAGAAAAAACAATCGCTCATATTTTTCTCACTGTGATGGAAGCTTAGCCAATGTGTAACCAGGAACACAAGAGTCACAAGATGAGAAAGACAGCAGGCTAGGGGGACTGACAATTGCCTAGTAGTTATAGTCGTTGTATTGGGAAAGGACAGAACTGAGCTACTCACTCAAATGATGCACCATAATTAAATGTTTGAGAAGTTCTCTACTTCCAGAATCTCCGAAAAGCTGTTTTTAACCAACCTAGCAGGATCTAATTAGAGTGGGGTTCAGGGACCTATTTCTAAGTGCCTCTATGTAGATACACATGTCTAAGTGTTCGGGAAGCTCCAGGGAGTCAGACAATTCTTCAGACGAACAGATAAATGTGAAACGTTTAGATTCCCTTACCTGTGTTCGCAAGACAGTCACTTATGTAAGTGCCCAGCTTCCCCATATGGACTTAAGAATACTGCTGAAGCTGAATCCCAGCTCTGAATTCCCACTTTGAGCAAAGTATTCAGGCTAGTAATGTAAGTAAGTAAGTGTAATGTGTTTAAGGTTTTGTTTTGAAATACTAGAAAATAAATTACCCTTTTTGAAAATACTTTTTGTCTAGCATTCAAAATTCTTGCTGTCCTTTAGATGGATATGTTACACTTGAAATTCTTGTTCTGTTTGCTTCATAGTGCTCTGTTTCATAGTACCTATTAAGTATATTCTTTCTTTAAAAACAGTGGTTAAAAAAAACTACAGAAGTGTCTGTAGAATTAGCAAAAGGTGTTAGCTCGCAGTATTGCATCACTTGCTTTTTACACTCTCAGTTAATTTTGTGTGTTGCCTATTTACATTCTACTGCCTTCAGGGTAGAGTGTTGTCTTTGGAGTGTATGGTAATGATGCATATGTAATACTGTTTGCTTACAATAATACAAGCAACATGGAATCTAAGATTTTTAAGCCTTTTTTATTTTTCTTTATAGAATTTAATAAAACACCTTCCTGAACAAGAACAATTGAATGCATTGTCCAAGTTCAAGAGTGAGTATAACAATTTGTCTGAGCCAGAGCAGTTTGGAGTTGTGGTGAGTTCTGTTTTATTATCACTTTTTTTTTGTCCTTTTTTGAAATACAGTTTTAATATAATATTATAGAAAAAATGACAGCTTCTTCATTCTAAATGTGAAGAGGTTCCAAACTGGGAGAAGAGTATAAATGCTACCTTTCAATTGGACTTTTATTGGACATATCCATGGATGCAGAAGGCTTGATTGTTAAAATATTACTGTTGAAATGCTTTTGGATTCTCTTTTTAATTAAAAGAAGTAATTTATTTTGCCCCAAAAAAATCAAACCAAAGAGACTTTTGCGTTTTCTGTGGCAATGTTTCACTGGGAGATACAGTGCTATTTTTGAATTTCTATAGCTAAAATAATTTGGGTTTACTTTTGTTTGCATTAATAAATGTTAACTTTTTCACTGAAGTTTTCTGCACTGATGTTTTTCTTGCTATTCTCCACATAAAGAAGAAGAAAATACTATAGTAACTATCATGTTAATGTATTCTGCCTGCTGCCTCCTATCTTTTATAGCATGTTGTGTCAAGAGTTCATATAGTTCCCTTCCTAGTGGGAAAATATGTTTGTAATATCATCCAGGTTGAATTAACAAAGGAAGACTGGAAGTGAGAAAAGAAAATACTGCTAGTTCAGTGCTGGGACTTGATACCTTTTGTGGAAATACAGTTTGCATGTAATTTCTATATAGCTCATAATTAATAATTGGTAATTATTTCATCCAGACAGAGTAATGCTGTATTATTTCCTGGTGCACATATCTATATAAGTCTTTGATTTTTCTTGTCTTTTCCTAGAGTTTCAAGCTAAGATGATCATTGTTAACTCAGGGAATTTCCCTGTGAGGGAATAATACCTATTCAGTTAGATGGAACTGTCAATTGATGAGAAGAGCTACACCAGTAACAGTATAGGTAGAGTTTTGCTGCATGTGGCCCAACTTATCGATAAATTTGTCTTAAAAAGTTGAGGTAATGTGATAACTCAGAAAAACATTGCATAAAATAATGAGTTCTTATATCTCAAAAATTTGTGGAGCTTCTTTTCTGAAGGAACAACCAGTTTCCCACTGAAAATTGCAAGTCCTTCATTTCCCTAGTTTTCCATGCAAAGCATTAAAAAAAAAAATCCACAAACCAAACCAAACCCCATCATTAAGCACAATTTCTCTAGTGTCATGTCTTCTATGCATTTAGTAGAGCTGACTTCAGAGAACAAGCTTCAATCAGATTTTAACGTGATACATTTTTCACTTCTGTTCAAGGGGAAGATTTTTGAAGAAGTCACTTTTTTCAAAGTTTTTCAATCTCCATTTGNTTTTTTGAATAAGTCACTTTTTTCACCCTTTGACTATTAAATCCTATGCATTTGCTTTTCATCAAAGTTTTTCAATCTCCATTTGGCTCTCTTGTATCTTTTGTTTTATTGTTGGCCAGGGGATGGGCTGAGAACTTCTGCTAATTTCTATAGGTACTGCTGTTGACGCCAATATGAATCTTTAGAATTTTGCTAGGTTTGTTGGTTTTGTTTTCCTTAAAAATCTTGGTATATGCCTCATTTTTTGCTGTGTGTTTTAAATGAGGAGAATCAAACTTAAACACACAATACAAGGCTTGAAGTTTTATCTTTTAGATGAATAGTGTCTTTTAGTTATTTTTTTCATAGAATTTGGAATTCCCATGTTAATTTGCTCTAAAGTTGTGATTAAGGGAACAATTAAACTATTAGACTCCCAAGGAAGAGCCTAAATACTGAGTAAATGGCTAATTACTACTTGTGTGATAATATTTCTTTTTTTAATAATGGAAACCCGTTATCTTTCTGGCTTCGAATTCAAAGCCAAGATATGGTATTCTGGAAGAAATAGCCAGACACTTAGTGAGATATTGGCTTGCTGTGACTGTTACAAGTTTCAAGCTAAGTTGATTAACATTTGTTGTTGACTTAAAAACATTGAGAGCATGACTCTAAACATAGGTTCAGGTTCCCTTCATGAGTGTGGCTTGTGGTTTTGGGCTTTTCTTTTGTTGGTTGGTTTTTTATCTCTTACTTGTGAGGCGTTTCTTTGTAGTGACTCTGTGGATTGTTTTTGTGGTTTATGCGTTCTATTTTTTTTAAGTTATTTATCACTTTTATGTTTTCTGTTCATTCAGCAGTAAGTATAAAATAAATCCCTTATTGCCCTTATCTTCTCTTCCAGACTAGGTTTTCCTTAGATAAACTACTTTATTTTCTTGTAGGTTCTTTCTTTCATTGATGTCTCAGGCTGATGTCTCAGAGCACAGATATTATCACCTATTACTGTGGAGTTTCATTTTTGTTTTGGGGTTGTGGTTGCTTTTTCTGGCAGGACCTGCACAGATTCGTGAACTATTTTAGAAAAACTGTATTAATTCTGTTCATCTTACTAAGCACTTTAGCTTAGCTTAGTATCATTATCTGAAGTTGATGTTATATTGAATGCTGTATTTTGTTCCTCAAATTCATGATGAAGTATGCTTGTGCGTGTCGAAATTTAAATACTCAGTTGCATTTTGTTTTACCATAGTTGTTGTTTTGTACTTGGTTTTACTCAGTGCAATAAACATCCTCCAAATCTTTTTTAATACCTCCCTAATCTTCATATTATCTTCTTGGAGGTTTCATTGATTATTACTGATATTGGGTGATATCTCTTATAAAACTTGTTAACGATGAAGATTATCTTTGTGTTTAGAAATTAATAGTCCTATGAGAGTGAACGCATTTGCAGTGTGAGACCCATTGGAGATGAATGGGATTTCAGCTGGATGTTCATCTTGGTGACTGTTGACAGAAGGTTGTTTTTTGGTGGTTTTTACATTTTTTCATCTGATGCTTTCTCTAAAAGACACTATAAGTATTATGTTGCTTTAGGACTTCTAGCAACAGTGATTTGTTTTGCAGGTAGTCCTTGCCTACAAAGAAAAGAGTACTGGTTTACAGAATATTTTTTCTAATTTTTGGTATAGTGTCTGTCATTGTATCAAATAAACAATGTTTAAGGAGTAGATAATTTAGTAATGTTAATTTCATTTATGTTCTGTGAAGTTGATATAGTAGACACTAGTCAGAATTATTAATCGTGATTGATACTTTAAGGGCCATAATCTGTGTAATGGATTTTCATTGGTGAACTATTACCATACTACTGTTCAATATATTATTTATAGGGAAACTGGGTATGAGCATGTTGCAGGGTTCAGAACTTGATTGTCTAGCAGGCATCCCTGCAACTCTAGGTCTGACGTTTCAGGGCAATTTTGGAGTCGCAAAGGGGCATGGCAATGTTTGGTCCCATATCGGGTGGCTCCAGATCTTAGTCCCCACCCTCCCCAGATTATTTTGGGATGCAGTTTATTAATTATTTGGAGAATTGTGTGCTGTTACGATAGGCTAGGCTTTCTTGCTGCTCCAGCTAAGACTGTTATGAAACTGGAGTTCCTGAACTCTCCAGCAGCACACGTCTACCTTTCCTCCCTCTCCTGGCCACACAGCAATGGTAAGGCTTCAGGCCTGTTCATGCCAATATATGTTAACTGCTTGTTGCACCAGGAACCATTCCAAAAACCAGTTCTGATTTGATAATGCTGCATGGATGGAGCTGAATCTAGTACTGAATTCCAGCATGAGGCAACAGGAAGAGGTTGCTCGGAGCATTTGTGGATGCCTCCTCTGTTGAAGTGTTCCAAGGCCGGGTTGGTTGGGGCTTTTAGCAATCTGATCTAGTGAAAGATGTCCCTGCCCATTACAGAGGGTTGGAATTACATGGTCTTTAAAGTCGCTTCCAACTCAAACCATTCTATGATGTTATGTAGACTCCTCAGTGCCTGTAATCCTTAGTGGTGTAAAATGGTCCTGGACCATATTAAATTTATTGTGTGTTTTGATATCCATAAATGCAATTGTGTTTTAAAAAATCACAATTTTGATGTTCTTTATAAACACTTCTGACCTAAAAAGTTGCTAATACTTGACAGGATGCTATAAGTAGACATTTGACCTCACATGTGGGCAAGTGTACTAGCAGTCTCACATCTGAGAATACTCTCTCAAAAGCCACATGTGATAGCTCCTGTTTTATTTCTTTTCTTATAACTTGAGATATTTGGAAAGGTGTTCCCATATTGTCTGGTAGTGAAAAAAAGAAACAGATTTTTCCTTGATCACTTACATTTACTGAAAGATAGAATTGAGGGAATTACAAAATATTGTTTCAGAAATAATTAATGCTCAGACATTTTGAAATATACTGATAGCTAACCCAAATAGAATTTGGCAAGCGATCCTCGTGTGGCTTCACAGCTTGTTCGTTGATGGATGTGTTTTTAATGAGTTCGTACCAAAGGAAAAGATTCACTAGAGTAAATTGAAGATTAGAGTTAGTCCTGATGAAGGCTAGTTTGTCTTAAATAATTCAGCAGACACTTAAATTGATCAATTCCATATTCAGCTGATGGTTTCACCTGGATGTCCTCATTGACTATAACTCAAAATGTTTTCATGTGTTTTCTCTGTTGTCTGGAAAATATCCTACTGTCACTATTTCTGCAGAGGTGTGCTCTGCCATTCTGTAATACTTGATGCTTGGATACAGCCATACCTAGGGGCATTTTGGTTTGTTTAAAATTCTGAAGTGCATCTGGGCTGTGAGATATTTTGATTGTGCTAATTTCTATCTATAAACCTTATCTTCTGTGTCTTCTAGATGTCATGTATTTGCTGCTCTGCCTTGTCAGTGTTCTTTATCAGTATTTTCAGCCTTTCCAGGAGTGTTACCAGAGATTAACTTTCTATTACATGCTATCCCTGAGAGTTAAAAATTCGTTATGATGAATTGCAGTCAAATTGCTTAAGTTGTTTAGAAAGAGAACATCCTTAACTCCTGTAATGTTGATGTATTTCAACCCTTGAACCTGGATAAGGGTGGAGAACAAAGCTCCAGAAATACCTTCTGGAAGAGGCCATCATGATTTGCGCTGATCTGACTGTTTGCAATTTGCAATTGCCATTGGATTGGATTATGTTACTTCCTTTGCATCACTGAAAGATTGTGATGCCAAATTACAGAGAAGTGCTCCTGTAAATGCTGTAGTACCAGCAGCTCTTATTCTCATCCTAGTTTAATTCCAATAAAACTATTTTGAGTAGTTAATCTAAAGACTAGTTTAAAAAATTTTGTCTTACTGTTGTCTGATGTTAATTCAGATGGCTGGAAGTGTGTGATTGTTATTTCTTCTAACACACACCTAGGCTAGCTCAGTTTTCTTCTTGGCAGATACCTCTGCAACTTCAGATCAGGAATGCTGTTTCTCTGAAGGGTCCCCATCTTGTGCCATTCACTTTGCAGATTCCTGTAAATGTCTCGAGAGCCTGTCCTGGATCTGATGTTTTTTCTTCACTAGTAATGCAAGTCACCCTCAACTGTTCATGTTGTGCTTTAAACATCATAAGGAAAACACTGATATTTTGAGTAAGGACTGTGATCAGTACATGATCCTACCGTTTTGAGTCTCAGTGGTTTCAAGAGTTTCTTGGAATTTAACCACCTAAATCGAGTGAGGTATCCAAATGACTGGCTAGTGTAGGGCAGCTGTGCTGAAAGAGTCTTGAGGCTGGTTAGTACCTCTTAAATCCTAGAGCTTAAAATTGCCCAAATGCTTGGACTTACTTTCCTTGTGATCATTCTGTAGAACTGAGGAACTTTCTCCAAAGCAAGCAAACTGTTTTCCACAGCTTGTGACTTTTCGTGTCAGATTGTTTTTGCCACAGATTATCTGTAGTTCCAAATACAGTAAATAGTCACATGGATAAAAATTCCCTGGTCATTTCTGAATTCGCTCCTGACAGAATTATAGAAGATCTACAGTTGAGTGTTTTTTCCTTACCAATACTGTCATCATCATACCTTCCTGCTTAGGAAATTAACTAGGGCATACTGTGTTGGGTCAGTAGAGAGGATGGTGCTAGATATGAATATGTGCTGGAGGCCTGAGCTTTTTTTTGAAATGTCATATCAACGACATCATAATCAGCTGATCTGTTACCACTGCTTCAATAGCTAAGCAATATTAAATTCCATTTTTATGTGGGGATTGTTATGATGGTTCAACCTGATGGGAAGTATTAAACCTGCTGTCATGGTTCTCAGACATTCCCATCCACACCTTAATCACGTGTCTGTACCTTCATGGTCTATATTTTGGGACATTCTGTATAGTAGACATGCTTTTTATTGGGAGATGGATTTTTGGTAGTAGCCAGACAGAAAATGAGGCATTTATTTTGGAGTTAAGCTGATCAGATTTTCCATATGGAATGCAGATACATATGACTTACTTTTAGAAACTTTTCTCCATTTGGTTCGATGTATTATTTGATTTTAAATTCCTCAATGATATTTACCCTTGATTTCTGTTGTAAATTTATTTATTTTTGCTGTCTGCATGAATTAGAGGTTTTACATTTATATGTAAAACCTCTATACCTATATATGTTTTTTATTTATATTAAACTCCTGACTTGGTTCCCATAAGGAAAGCTTTTCAGTCTAGTGGCATCTGCTCTATATGTGTCTTTTAATGAAAATAGCCTTTCAGACATCTGTTAGCCCTGTTAAAAATAGAAGATTTTGGGAAATTCAGGCCTTTCTTGGATAATACCTTTTTAGGAAAATATCATTGTCTGGATTCAGCCTGGAGAAACAAAAGCTGTCTCTGCATTCCAGACTAATCAAGATGTCAGTACATTTAATTGTATTTTTTGGATAAGGCAAAGAAAAAAAACAAACACCAGAACACTTTCTTTTCCTAGTAGAACGTACCTTTCTGCAAATTTCAGCATGAAGACTCTAAAATCAGCTTGTTTTGACAGCTGTGTTGTAGCCCCCATTGTCAATTCTGAGATCTGCTCACTGACCTTGCTGGTCCATCCTTGTTGAACATAATGCAATCCTAAACAGTACCAGGGACTTTCTGCACTGTGTATCAGTGCACTGTCATCCACGAGACAAGGGAAGGCTGCCTGTATGCAGCTCAGAGGTAATTAATTGGTGTTGTCCCTGTGTCACTTAAAATACACTCCCTTTGTTTCTGACTCAAATATCCTTTAGGAAAATCTTAGATTTGTAGGACAGTCAGTACTGCAAATTCAAGCTATTTATAATTCAAGCTGGAGAAACAGAGTAGCAGAACATGCCCTCTATCACTGCTAATGCAGCTGAAAAGTCATGAATTCAATTGCTTGCATGTATACGTATATGTATGTATGTGTGTGTGTGTATGTATAGAAAGACTTTCTGATTTCTTGTAGGTGATTTTAATTTTGAGTTCTTTGCTTTATTGTCATTTATTTGAGAAAAAAGAGTGTGTCAAAGGTGAAGAAAGATGTACTATTTGCACAAAGCCATAAAAACATCTCAATAAAAATACTATTCTTTTATTGTGAATTGACTTCCCATATACTGAAGTATTGTTTGGTCTTTCTGGAATGCTGCTGGTCTTCACTAAGATTTAGGCATGTTGGCTGTCCATTTCAAACTGAGCAGGATGTTCTTTTATCTTCTTGAAACATGGTATAACATCTGTTAAGGTATCAGTCCTTCCTTATTTGAAGCTTTTTTCCTGCTTTTCAAGGGCCTGAATCTTAAGAAAAGAATCAGGAATTCACACTTTTTACCTCTGCACTCTGTAGAGTTTACTGATGTTGCAGTGGTGAAAGCCATATAATCTCCACAGGCATCCACAGGGGATGCCATTCCAGTTTACTCTCTTTAGTCAGCTTGGCTGTAACTGATATTTTATTTACTTTTTGGATGGGAACACTTTCAGGTGGTCTGACAGCCTCAGCACTGCTGATCCTTTTAAGGAAGGTATGAAACTGAAGCCCTTGCAGTGTTTTTCTCTATGAGCTTGTGACAGGAATGAATACTCTTCAGTGATCAAAATGTAGTGTCAGTGTAACTTCTGAGACTTCTTCCTTTACTTGACATCAACAAAGGAGACAGTAAAAGTACACATATATCAGATTGCACACTCTTGTAGTTGCTATATGATTTATGCTGTATTTGAGGGAAAAAGCTGTCTTTGCTGTTGGATGTGAGATCTGTGAGAGTTACTACTGGGCAGCTCAAATTCATGTGTCAGTTCCCATTTAGACTTGCATGTAGTGAGACTATTCTTGTATGCTATTACTTGAAAAATAAAACAATTCATTACCCTTGCAATGAGTTCTCTGACTTGTTTAAGTTTCTACTTAAGCTTTCCTTTTTAGTTATTTGGATTGTCTGTTTTCAGGATTCCACTATAAAGACTTAAGTAGCCTTGCATCCTTATATGCTGATTATAAAAAATATAGGGCATTAACAGAAGCCTGTCAGCATTGCAACACTTAAATTCTTAGCATCTCTTGTGGTAAGGTGTATGGATTTTACAGTTTGAACATAATTATAGACTACATGTCACAAAGGAAGACATATATTACTAAGGCAACTCTCAGTCTCTTCCCCTCTCAATAATTGGTTTGGCAAACAGGTAAACAAATAGTACCAACAACATGCATTGTGCATGGATTTCAGGCCATTTTGAATAACTATGATGATGATGATATTATTGCTACTGGTAATAATAATAATAATAATAACCCAGTGTCATTTCTGTTGTGTCTCTGGCATGTGTTTCGGTTTCTAGTCTTTTAGAGTACATACTTCTGCATTAATCCTTAAGAATTACATACTTACGTACAAGACATCTTAATTCTTTATAGTTCAAGTGATTCTGATGAAAACTTTGCACCTTTTATGCATAGATGCATACTCATGGTTGTACAATACATCTTTGTGGTCTAAAGTACTTGATTATTTCAGCATCAGAGATCTGCCTGTCTGAAAAGCCAATACTCAATAAACGATGCATCTTCTGCTGATTCTGTAGTGTCTTGAGTTTGGTACCATTTAGAATCAATGTGCCTCACACTGCTTTTTTTTAGTTTCTATGGTTTAATATTAATGAATCATCTCTATTGCACCCTGAGTAGGGACAAATATTAAAAATCTGTATAACTTCAATGAAGCTTTGTGGGTTTTTTCTAGTCTAGTCTCAATTTTTCCTGGCTAACCAGACAATCAAACTTGAAATTAAGAATATTGTTCACAGTATGCTAAGAAGTAGTAGTACATGGACAAATCTAGTAAAATAATTGAGGAAAAGGAGTTAAGAGTGATTGTTCGTGATGGAGCTGGGAGAATGACTTCATGATACTTTTCTCTGTCCAGTACCTTAATATGCTTTTAGGTAGTTATTCTTAAATTAGGTGTAAAGTTGTAAGAGTACTATGTTAATTTTATGTGTAGTTTAGGTATTTCTGTTTTACTGCGAAATGCTTTACTCAAATTCAAGTCCCATTATCCTTGCTTATTCATACATAAGTAAGAATTTTACTACACTTGTTGGATGCTATTTCATATATTAAAAGAACAGAATATCTGCCTACAGTGGGCACTGAGCTAATAATGTTCAAACTGTACATTTTAAGTGTTTTACTTTAGGACCAGGCTGGAGACAGCCAGTGGATTAAAGCACAACAGTTGATTTCAACCTAGTTTAATCTGAGAGACATCCTGTTTATGTACTCTGCTCTGTGATGAAAAACTAAGTATGGCTAGTGGGAAGGATTTCTTATTTTACATCAAGGTTTCATATATGGACTAAAATGCAAATGGTATATTTACTTCAATGGGACATCATCAGGTGGTTGCACAGCTAGGCAGGCATTTCTGAAGTGGGCTAGTAACATAAAATGTTCACTCTACCTGATTTTATTTTCTTCTACTGTCACAGTGAAACCAATAAAATAGACTGTAAATTCCATTCTCTTTGGCTTCTATATCAAACCATTTGGATTAGACAGCCTTTAGTTTCACTTTATATTGAAAATGGAAGGAATGTCACCATTATCCTTTTCACTGAGTCTGTTTTGGGATGATCCATATGACTTAGGAACTTTGCACTGTCAGAGGAATTTTCACACTGATAGACTAGATACAATTCAGAAATATTCTATAAAACCTTAGGTGTCACTGTTGTTTGGAGGGGGATATTTCCAATTTAAAGGCAGGAGTTTAATGCCACTATATGAAGTGTATTACTTTGTTGGAGAAGTACCAATATTATTGCTTCTTTTCTTGCATTGAGAAGTACTGATATCTGGAAACCATAACATATTCTTTATTAAGGAAAAAAACCCAGCAAAACAAAATTAGTTGAGGATTTCAGGAATTGTCAAGGAATTACTGTGTTGAACCTTGCCTTGAGAAGGAAAAAGAAAAGTATGGGGAAGGAGATCTTATGGAATTAATGAAATTGATGGGAAAAGAGGGATAGAAAAAAATGAGATAAGTAGCTCATGGAAGAATTTGAGACTAGTGTTTCTAGTGTGGATGTAGTAAACAATGTGCAAAGTACGTTTGGAGTTTGAAAATACATGACCAGTAAACCATAGAAAAGACCAAGTCTTTTGATTATGATCTACAGAAACTAATGTTTTCCTGGGAGCATTCTGCTGTACCTCATTAACTGTATTACGTGAGTATACAGTAGTATAGTGAGGTATGAATATTGGTATATATTAGCATATGCTATAATACATGTTTCATAACTGAGATTTTTCAAAACTTTTATATTCCTGCAAATTTATAAAAAGCTGTTATTGGAATCAGATTTCAAATATTTGTACCAGAAAATGAGATTTGCCTTGTTTTGGTACGTCCCAAGTTACACGAAATTTGTGAACTACTTTCATTTCTTTGCAACTACTGGGTCATAAACATGGATTAGTTTTATAGGATTTGGTATATGAGTTGACAGATGTGATATATGATGACACTTTATCTTTTATTGCTTACACATACTAGTTGTTTGGAAAGGATGGGGGCAGTTCCTATTAACCACAAGATGGGATTTCAGTTGCTTACCCAAGTGTCTCTCATTCATTCATTCATTTGCTATCAGTTATAGCAGATATATTGCTTCTTCAAGCCTGTCACACCAATAAATCATTCCAGATTGTATGCATCTGTACAGTGCCAAACTGTACGATGAATTTTAAAGGAAATCTCCTGTTTTTCTTTTCAATCAGATGAGCAACGTGAAGAGACTACAGCCACGGCTCAGTGCTATTCTTTTTAAGCTTCAGTTTGAAGAGCAGGTGAACAACATCAAACCTGACATCATGGCTGTCAGTGCTGCCTGTGAAGAAATAAAGAAGAGTAAAAGCTTTAGCAAGCTGCTGGAACTAGTATTGTTAATGGGAAACTACATGAATGCAGGTTCTCGGAATGCACAGACCTTTGGATATAATCTCAGCTCCCTGTGTAAAGTGAGTTTTGAAAGTTCACATTGAGTATTACATTCACTTTTTCATTTGTTTTTATTATGCTGCTTAAATACTTGGTTTTTTATGTTTTTCCTGCAGTTATTTGATTTTTATTTTTTTCATTATTGCTAACATTAGTTGATGGTTTGAACAATACAGCTAATTGAAGAATAGTCATCTTAAGATGGGCTTGCATTCAAACTTTTATATGATTCTATTTTGAGGGAATATTAAAAAATCAAAATCTAAACTAAATAAGGTTATGAAAGGACCATATCATTGTGATCATAGTAATTGGTGTAGTTTTAACATCTGAGCACTTCTAAGACATCTATCACATTTTAATATGTTTTAATACAGTTATGTTTTCTCTTGGACATACATTTTCTCCTCATGGGATTCTCTTCTTTTGTTGCTCGGTTTCATCAGTTTCTTGTTTCTTCTAATTTTTCTTAAATTTTCACTCTTTCAACTTTGTATAAGACATATACAAGAAAGCATCTATACTTTTCTAAGTGTTAATTTATAATCCATTCTAATCCTAATTACCTTTCCCATATTTACTGTTGTTTTTTTTCCTAGAGACTATTGCAAAATCTACGGAGAGCACACATATATGTAATAGTTCTTATGAGAAAGGAATTATTTGGAAATTTGTATGTGCTCTGTCTTTCCATTAGTTTATCTTTTTGCACAAGAGAAAATACAATATATTAACTTCTACGTTCTTTAATCACCCTTATGCTGCTATATCTCAGAAGAATTCTTTCACTATGGTTTTTGAGTGTTAAATGTGATACCTATGACATAAATATTCATAGAGAAAAAGTTATATACTTTTCCTAGTCTAAAATAAACATTAAGCATGGGTCATCCACCTAGAGAAATACAATTTGTTGAGAAACAGATTCAAAAGGAAGGTACTACAGGTTCTCTCTCCAGTTAGGTGCATTTATTTCTTAGGTTTTACAAAAATCTGTTATAGGTCTGTTTATATTCTCTGTATTTTTTAATGCACAAGACAACAAAAAAAGCAATATACTTATGACAACAAAAAAAAGAAATATGAAAACAATGTGAAGATAATTTTTACAAGCAGTTTGCAGAGCAGGATCAAAAGTCAGAATTTACCTTGGAGGAATAATTTATTAAAATCTAGAATATGACAATTTGGAAGATGACCATAGAGTACTACATATAGGAAAGAGAAATGATGTGTGTAGATAATGAAAGTAAGACAGAATTTCAGAACAAGGGCTCCCAAGTGCTGACTCACTCTACAGAGCTCTGTCATTAAATGCATTTGATAATCTAGGACCTTATAGTTAAAACAGAAATGTAGAGTATACTGGAAGGGATCCATAAGCATCATCGAGGTCAACTCTTGGCCCTGCACAGGACACCGCAAGAATCACACCATGTGCCTGAAAGCATTGGCCAAATGCTTCTTGAACTCTGTCAGACTTGGTGCTGTGACCATTTCCCTGGGAATCTTGTTTCAGTGCTCAAACACCCTCTGGGTTAAAAACCTTTTCCTGATATGCAGCCTAAACCTCCCTCAACTCAGCTTCATACTGTGTCCTCGAGTTCTGTCACTGGTCATGAGTGAAGAGATCAGTTCCTGCCCCTCTGCTTCCCCTCCTGAGATTGTTGAAGACAGCAATGAGGTCTCTCCTCAGTCTCCTCATCTCTAGGCTGAACAAACCAAGTGACCTCAACCGCTCTTCATACGGCTTCCCCTCCAGACTCTTCATCCTCCTTTGGATGCTCTCTAACAGCTTAATGTATTTTTTATGTTGCCGTGCCCAAAACTGCATGTAATATTCAAGATCAGACCCCAGCAGTGCAGAGCAGAGCAGGACAATCCCCTCCTTTGGCTGGTTGGTGATGCTTTGCCTGATGGCCCCCAGGGCATGGTTGACCCTCCTGGCTGCCAGGGCACGCCCAGCCCCCTTTCCCTAGTGCTGTCGTCTTGTTCCCTAGTCTAAACACGCAATCAGGGTTGCCCTGTCACAAGAGCAGAATCCAGCACTTGCTCTTGTTAAGCTTCATATGGTTGGTGATTCCCCATCTCTCTGATTTGTTGAGGTCCCTCTACAGGACCTCTCTGCCCTCAAGGGAGTCAACAGCTCCTCCCAGTTTAGTGCCATCTGCAAACTTGCTTATGCTCTATTAAAGCCCTGGTTGTTACTGAAAACGTTGAAGAGAACTAGGCTGAGGATGGAGCCCTGAGGAACCCTACTGGTGACAGGTCACCAGCCTGATGTTGCTCTATTCACTATAACTCTTTGTGCCCGACCTGTGAGCCAATTGCTCACCCATCACATAACATGGTGCTGCATATTTTATCCAGAAGGATCCGGCGAGAGACAGTATCAAAAGCTTTACTGAAATCCAAAAAGATTACATGGCTTCCCTTAATCAATGAGGTGCGTTTCCCTTGTCACAGAAGAAAACTGGGTTCTACAAGCAGGACTTTCCCCTTATTAAGCTGTGCTGGCTGTGACCAATGACTGCTTTGTCCTCCAAGTGTCTTTCAATACCTCACTAAATAATCTTTTCCATGATTTTACTGGACACTGAAGGTCTGTAGTTTCCGGGATCCTCCTTCTTGAAAACTGGGACAATGTTCATCAGCTTCCAGTCAGCTGGGACCTGAAAAATCACTGAGAGAGGCTTTGCAGTGACATCAGCGAATTCTTTGAGTATTCTGGGCTGAATCCCATAACCCCCATAGATTTTTAGGGTTCCAGCTGGAGCAGGAGATCCTGCACAATTTCAGGGTTGACTGGGAGTTGACCATTCTCACAGCCATGGTCCTCCAGCTCAGGGCAGCCTCAGTTAGGTTTGCACACTTACAGATTATTTCCCGTTACAGGAGGTACAACATTCTTTAGAGAGGGAAAAAATGTCTTTTAGTGTACCTTCTATATATTATAAAGATGTTGATTATCTACTGCTTACTTGGTGCTGATAAGTTTTTAAGTGAAGTCTTGTCCGAATTACTGCAGAAAATATATAGATTGACTGGTGAGAATCCACATGTAGAACTTTCAATCTAAGGAAAAAACATTTGGGTGTATTTAGTTTAGAAAAGAAAGAAGAAGAACATGCTCTTCATTTATGCTCAAGAGAAATGTTGATCACTACCAACAGACTGTAGGTAAAGTAGATAAGTAGATACAAAGTTTTAAACACGCACAAAAAAAGTAATTTGTTCCCTACTATCAAAATGCTTATTATGGTGTAATTTTGATATTATGTCATGCTGTATGATTGGAAGTGCTGAGACTGGTTTACTCTTTTCAGGACTTAATTTTTGTATAAAATGATAATGTCATATGTTTCATTTACGTGAGAAATGTGCAAGTACAAAAATTATGTTCTAATGACAAAGATGTTGTATCTCATTTGCTGTCACTTCACGCTAGGTTGTAAATACCAAATCATGATGCGTAAAAACTTTTCAGGAGGGAACATAATGCAACCTTAATGGTTGCTGAATGTGAATACCTATGGCAAGGGGTTTGGACTAGACAGTCTTTAAAGGTGCCTTCCAAGCCGAGTTGTTCTATTATGAGAAAAAACAAAACAAAAACGCTAGACGACCAAATACTATAGATTTTGCTGAGAGGCAGAGCAACTATGACCACCAAGTCTAACCAACTTTGAGTTCATCTGTAAAATTTCAGGTCTCTGTCCCTAGATATCCCAGGACAAATGCAATCTACAATCAACTACTTGTACTTTTGAAGGTTGACAGATTTTTTTCAGAGAAAAACACTGGGAGTATGCATTTATTATCCTATGTGTACCGCTCACCAATTCCTAACTTACCTCATCCAATTGTGGCCTCATTTAGGAAGTCCGTGAGTGCCAAGTCTTCACTGGTTATGAAATTGTCTTTTACACTGACAGATCACTTTGTCTGGAAACACAGAGGTAAAACTATGTATGTGTAATTTTGGGGTTTTCCTAACAATGTGTAATGTCTTGGTTGATGCCTAATCTCTTCTGTTCTGAGAATAATAGACTAGTTCAACTGTTAAAAATATTTGTATTAAAACAGGAAAATAACCCACCCAAACCAGTGTTCCTCCAAGGCCCAAATCTAGAAAGCTGCAAATTGCGGACTGTTTGGTTGTCTGCACAGCAGTTTTCAGTAATTTTTTTTCCAACATAAGAAATTTCCTATGACCTCTGTCCTTCAAAGATACTGGTTTCTGTAATATTTAAAGGATATGAAATTTATCTGCTCTTCTTCATTGGTACCCAACTATGTGTAGGAGACTATATGAACTCTCTACTTTACAGAAGACAATTCTGTATCTTGCTTTTTCCCTGCTTCATGTAGAATTGAATTGTAATAGTTCTACATCAGAGAGCAGCCATGCATATTCTCAGAAGAGAGATATGATATCAATATGCTAGTAGTCATCTATCAAATACACATGTATTAAAATCTTATGCATGTTTGTAACACAGGTTCAGATTTATAACTAACTTTTGTTAACTACATGTATTTTATGCAGTGTAACATTGTATAAATTTTGTGTGGTTTTATTTGAGATATCCTTCACTGAGATTCCCAATACAGTAGAAGTAACTTATTTTGTAACATGGCATACAGTAAGGATCCTAAAATATATTTTTCGGTTTTGATATATGTGTGTTGCATTTTCTGTTTATTTTGAAAATTATGTCTCACATTGTTATTAATCAACTTGTCTGAAGGAAACATACACATTCTGGAAGAGTATATCTCATTGTATTTACTAAGGTAGTATAATTTTGATCTTTGAAAATAATCACTGACTTTTTACAGTGAAGTATGAAATATCAACCTCAGTGGTAGCCAGCATCCAAAATTCTTCATTTTCATTTACATAAAGTACAGAAAAAACAAACAATATAATTTGGTTTTTACATCCAATAATTTAAAATACTTTTTAAGTGATGACTGAATGAAAAAAAATCTCTTTATAAAAAATTTGCAACCATGGGGGGAAAAAAAAAGGTATGTATATTTAGATTGGGAATGATCTTGCTCTTAGTTCCTGATTTGAAAAAAATTTCCATACAGCTCTGTTTCTGGTTTTCACTCCTTTTGGAAAGGGAGGTAATTTTTCCTTTTCTGCATTGTTGCTGTAATTACTCATACTGTTGAACTTTCATGATCACTTGTATTTTTCATGTTAACCAAACTAAAGGACAACCTTGAAGCTGAAAACAAACTAACGTGATTTTTCAGGTTAATTCCTTGTTGTGATACTGAGTTAAAGACTTTGTGCCTTGATATTCAGACGTTGTACAAGTGTTAGTGCAATTGTGACAGCCCTTTAGTACTTGTGCTTACTTTGTGCCTATGTGCATCTATACTTTTCCTGCTAAATTGTTTTGTCTAGAAATAGTCCTTAAGTAGCGAAGAGACACTTTCATATGTGATGTCATTTTCTATTGATCAAAATCTCTTTGATTTAGAAGGACAGCTCAAATGGAAGACTACAACAGAAATGTATAGCTGAGTGTTTGCCAGTAGTCCATTGTTAGTCGTTTTTACACAGGTAGCTGCAAATCTTAAAATGGCCTGGCTTTAAAAATTTTTACATGTATAAAGGGTTCAAAAAGGTTTATGCTTAAGAAATTTTGAAGTCAATGTTTTTAAACAATGAAATCCCTAAACTCTTATTTACTGTATTGTTAGGCGAGAGTTAATTTCATGCATGAGGAAATAAATCATGTAATGCAGTGGATATGTGCATTATGCTTTTTTAGCTCTGATTTATTTTTTAATGCTTTTATGTGTTTATTCACAGTTTTGCAAATACTCCTGTATTGTTTAAATAATTACATTTTTAAAAGAGATATGTGTACTGTTTTTGAGTACTGAACTCAAATATTGCATAGAATTAAAAAAAAAACCTATCTGATCTTTCTAGGGATTTGTAGCAAGGTGGGAAATGAAACAGCCCATTACTTAGGGTTTTCTTTAAAAAAACTACCACTTCAACACTTTGTTTTTACCTTTCTTGAATTCATAGTTAGTAATATATATTAATTAGTAAAATAGTCAGAAATAAGGTTTTCTCAGTGTTATTAAATTTCTTTTTTTTCCTAGCTGAGAGACACAAAGTCGGCAGATCAGAAAACAACATTGCTACATTTTCTCGTAGAAGTGTGTGAAGAAAGCTATCAGGATGTCCTGGATTTTGTTGAGGATTTTCAGCATTTAGATAAAGCTAGTAAAGGTTTGTGTAATTAACTAAAACTTTTGATTTTGATACATTACAGTGTCTTGTGTGTGGGATAATGCTTATTTTTTACAAACAATATTTTAAAAATATACAATAATGGTCTATATAATGGATCGGTAATTTGAGCTGATGCAAATGGTCTTAAGATACTCATTGTTTGGTCCTTTAACGTTTACTACAGGATTTACTATTGCATTTCTTCCAACATATCTTCTAAAATCATGTTCCAAAATAGATTTTTTTTGAAAGTTCTTTTCTATTAACAGAGCTTAATTCCAACTTTCAATCTTTTATACAGTAACTGTATCACTCAGTGTCTTTTAATTTAGAAAAGCGGGAAGGCTGACATGCCATCACTTAATTTAATTTTTCAAAACATGGAACAGTTTTGTCTTCCCTGCATGTGTGTTATTTGTGCAACAGTAGCATTGAAAGTCTGGAAAATGTTACTGTTTCATCTTGCAGTATAGAATATGGTAAGTCTCAGTATAAGCACCAGTGGGTTTTTTGAAATTAATTTCTTAATTAAGATGGTCTTTTCCGTATTTTATCACAGTTTAAGTAATTTAAGCAGACTAAGCACTGAGTAAGAAATTAATGCCACCTCATCACTGTCCTACTTTGTCAGGAAAAAAAGTCAGATGGCTGTCTCAGTTAATAATTTTTTTAGTTTATATCAGTTTGGAAAAAATCACTGGTTATCTGTATTGCTTTATATAGCATCACTCTTATGTCTCAGTCGGTCTCCCTGCCACAAATTACAGCTTTGCAAAACCTGCTTCTGATAAAAAAATTTGAGATACTAGTCCCTTACATAGAGTTCACTTCCTGGTGTCCTGGTTCTTAAAGTTTCCAATTTTACTTGGTGCATTATAACCACTTAAAAGTTCATTTATTTCTAAACAGCTGTCAAATGTTTCAAGCCTTTCACCTAACTGTTTGTACTGGTACTAAAAAGAGTTTCTGCTGTATATGAATTTAGTGTTTTCATCATAATTTGCAGGGTTAACTGGTCATTGCTTTTTTTTTTTTTTTTCCATTACCATGACATTATTGTCTGTATTGTAGTTGAATTTTTTATATCAGACAGGAAAACTAAAATGTTACATAATAGAAACCATTATTTCCAGCGTAGACAGTCATCTTGTATGACTGGCAGACACTTCTGACTGTCTTCTGGAAAACTTCTGGAATATAAAACACTGACCTTTCAAAGAGTAGCCAATAAAATTATCAGTTAGTCCAGGCTTTCTACTCTTTTTTAGCTATCTACAAATGATTAGATCAGTCTTTGATCTCACTCAGTATAAGATGGAAATCAATGATCATATTTTCAAATTTATATATTGAATATATTGAATTTACTTCAGTGTGTATTATGAGATACACTTGGTACTTCAGTTTTACTGTATGAAAAAGACAAGGGCTTAGGATATCATTAACAGATTAGTGTATAATGTGTTTGTTTATACTTGTTTACTTACCTGCAAAACTCCATTCTGTTTTAAAAGACTCCTGCTGCATTGGAATTTTGGAAAATGCTTCAGATCACAGAGACTGTAGCTCATGGGGTTTTTAGTCCTTCTGCAAAAGTACCTTTTTATGAAGCAAGTTGATTTAATATGCATCAACTTTTGCACAGTAAATTTTTAATGAAGTGGCTATTTTTGCTTGAGCTTACCAAAGGTCAGTTAAAAAAAAGTCTGTGAATCTGTGGTTGTGTTTAGTCACATCCAACATATGGTCTTATGTAACTTACTGATATGCTGATGAAGTCTTAACAGATTGACTAACAATGATTTGTATTGAGGCTTCTACAGAGAGGTGGGAAATTATAGCAGATATTACAAGTCATCATTATGGCTGCTAGGGAAGTCCTAAAAAATCTTTTATCTAGTCAAATATGCATATTCCAGAAAAAAATACTGGCTGTGGTAGAACAGAATTTGTTATTGAGGACATAGAGCATTTCCTGCATTCCTAGATACTGTACTTAGGGTTTAACAGGAATAATCTATTCTGGGGTGGTTTGCTGGAGGCAGTTCATGCTTCCAGTAAATCTGGAAAATTACTGGATCCAAATAATTATTTGAAAATTACTTGGTTTTTATAAGGGAGGAAGTCAGCCTGGCTTTTTCCTGTCATCTGATAGAAGGGTTCTGTTCAAATATATGCTGCTTTGTTCCTCAAAGTTGTTGGGTAAGGAGATAACATCCTGCTTTTCTGGTTTCATATCATACTAATATAATGTTCAATTTTCCTGTGAGCCATATAGGTTGTATTTTTTCCCAGTACTTGTTTCTAATCCTCTTTACTTTTTGTCCTGGCAAAGGTTAGGGCCTTGTATAGGTGGTGGAATGCCATTCCCTTCATGGTTTTGCTCAACTTTGTTCTCTGAAATAATTTTTAAAACTAATTCTGAAGAATAAATCAGCGAAGTTGGATAAGAATATTCTATTCTCCCATACCTTTGTTGTAAGCTGTTTTTTATTGAGCTGATTCTATTCCCTGTCTGCATATTCATGTGTTCAAATACAATAATTTCACATTTTATATGTGGCATAAAAGTATTATTTGTGAATGTCCTTTAAATTATAAATCAAAATTAATGTGCTAGAAAGATGTTTAAATGTCATATGAATAATATTAACAAAAAAATTGAAGCTAAACATACTGTATAAAAATGGAGCTATACTATGCATTTTTTGGTATTGGATTGATCACCTTCAAGTAATTGTTGACTCTTCCACAGGTTTCTCAAAACAAGTTTCTTAAAAGATGCTTTTTTTTTTTTTAGAATTCCTACCTGACATGACTGTCTTTGTTTCAGCCAGCCCATTTGTAGCATGCCTCATGAATTTTTTATTTTATACTTGCTCAGTCTTAAACCTTCTCTCTCAAGTTATTTCTTACTCAAAATGGTGACTACTGGAACATTACAACATTCAACAATTAATTTTCTTTTTATCCTTTTCAGAAAAAATATTCTTACTCCTTTAATTTCATTAAATATTGTCCAGTGATTATACAATAAGCTGTTCAAATAGCTTGCAAGACTTTAAGAGCAGTGACAAGGTCTGTTAATTGTGAAGCTAACGTGTATTTTTAGTATTTCATAAATGATCAAACATTCGCAGTATTTAATCATTGAATTAGGAAAAAGATTTTTTTTTTGATGTAACTTTGACAGGCAAGCAACAAGGGACATGTAACCAATTGTAGTTTACTTCAGGATATTTAATTTGTGGGTTTTTTTTGCATTATATGCAAAAGCTTTTGTTTCTACTTTTGTAATACTGGCAGTAGATTTAATTCCTTGTTATAGTACATGTACATTTTTACTTTGAAGTATAACAAATCCTGTTTTTTAAGTACTCTTAGATCAGCAGGAGGAACTTTCGTTGCAGCTAATGAGCTTACTGATATGACAGTTCCTGAAGATTTATATAATTAAAGCTGTCTCTTCTTTTAAACATAATGACTTTCCTGCTTTTCTATTAGTATTCCAGGCAAGAAATATTTTGGTAATTTAGTACAATTTACTAATTCCTTATTTTATGATAGAATTCTGAAGAATTCGGTTGTATTTATCCAGGCTGCTGTTTTATTTGATTGACTCTAATTTACTCAGACCTTAGAGGTAAAAGTCTATAATAATACTATAAAACTGTAGATTTTTCTTCCTCTAAAAGACATTAACTCATCGCAGCTTTACAAGCAATGTATCCATTCTTTCATTTTTGAAACTATATTCAGGGTTTTTTCATAGACAATTTCACTTCAAAATAAAAAAGCTAGGAACTACATTTTAAATATGAAGTTTAATCTATATTTGTGGAAAAAATCCCAGGATACCTCCACCTACAATATTTAAAAACATTGGGACAGTATGAGATAAAAATATTAACATATATATGCATTCATATATAAGCATTCTATATGTCATAAGGCCTTTTTTCCTATTGGAGAATTTCTAAGTCAACGATAAATTTGTCAATACTATTAAATAACATACTTATGCTATACATTGCTTGGGCTTTTGTTTTGATTTGGGTCACAAATTCACAGGCTGTATTTTCAGGCCATCAAGATTTTTTTTTCCTTAGTAAAAAAAAAAGCAACCATATTCTTAAAAACAGATTGCTCAAAATAGTGATTATATAAATGACACTCAGAATAAAAAATATGAAATTTTACGGTTTAAGAGGTAAAGAGTAATAGGAATTAAAGTTTTGGGTTGATTAGACTTTAAAACAAGACAATTATTAACTCTAAAGCCTTAAAATAAATGCTGAAGTATAACAAAGTAATGACATAGAATTCCATATAGAATAAGGGATTTGAGATACCATTGTTTAAAAGGAAGGAAAATTTCTTCAAAGTCATCTTTTTTTTCTTGCTGTTTGGTGTCAACTGAGAAAGTATGTGTGTTTAGCAACTAGTTTTGCCTTTTTATTGAGCACTAAGCAATAGAGGAAGTTACAGAGTAAATATTTGTCCATTAAGGCAATTCTTAGATTGGCACTCTGTTTCAAGCTCTTAATTGGGTGATGGACATTCTTTTACAAGATTGAAGAAGCTTGATACTTTGGTGCTTCTGTGGTTTTTTTAATTATTTGAAAATTACTTGGTTTTTTCAATATTGAAAATCTTAGGCTAAAAATGTATATTGATTTACCTACCAATGAACCACCTAAGACATAAAAATGTACCAGTCCAGCATTTAAGATAGCATATCTAGGGCATTGAATATTTGCAAAGGAAATTCATGGGGATGTGGTTTAAGTGGACCTTTAAATATTTTTACAATTTTGTATTTATTCATGTTTTTTGCACTGCTCTCTATACCTCTAATGGATCAACAGCTCTTCCTCTATTGGGACATAAGTCCTATACCAGGACACTACGGATTTGCCATATTCTTACATATTCTAATCTGAACCTTTTTATAATAAAATGAACTTTTTGAAAATAAGTAGCTAAACACATCACCTTGCACCTTGTTGGGGTTTTTTGGTTTTGTTTTGTTTTGTTTTTTTCTCAGAGTGCATTACATGATATAAAAATTCTGGCTTTAAGAGCCAATGGAACTTATGCAATACTGTTGTTTATTGCAAATAATATCTTTTAATGTTTGTGGCTATAAGTTATGCATAGTAGTGTTATGTGGCAGATTGTTTTAAGATCTGTAGTTCATTACACAATGAACTACCACAATGTAAATGAAATACTCTGTTTCTTCAGGGCATTGAAATATACGCATCTTTTACAAGCATGAATTAGCAAATCAAATACAAGAAAGAATTTGAGTATTTGCATATTTTTACCAAAATGGTGCTTCAGTTTCTATATGATATTGAAGTATGTCAGTAGTCCATGCAAGTAACCTTCTTTGTCATCTTGTGGTGATCCTTCAGTTAAGTTGTGGATCATGGCCACGATGTTTTAAATGATAGTGAAATTAAGACAAAATTATATACTCTGGAGGGGAAAAATGTGGATATCTGCTAAAAGATGAGGAAAAATCGAGTGAGTTATGCAGAAATCAGTTGCAAGAGAAACCTTAAAATGGTAGAAACGAAAATATATAAAAAAAGAAAAGCTGGATGCACTGTGTAGATGTTTAGAACCCTGAAGATGAGAAAGTTTAATTTTAATAAGTAGAGAAGTGCTGTAAGTTCATATATATGTATATGTAGACCTATGTGTCTTGCAACCTTTACACTTCAGGGAGTTAGATTGTACAGTGATGAGACTGGGTAGAAGACTGATAATCTTGTGACTTTTAAAGTTTTATTTTAAACTTTGTTAGAATGATATTCATTACCATTTCGTGCTAATGGTTCATTCTGAATCAGTATTAATCACTCTCACTGCATATTCAAAGCAGTTAGTTATTCACAATCATACCATAAATTAGCTGTGAATATACAACATGCAGCACAGTGCTTTGTGGGTCCCCAAGGATCCAGGTGATGAGGCTCAAGAGCTCTTCAGTGAGATAAGCTGCAACTGACACAAGGGTCTTCTTTTTGTTCCCTCCACTGAATTTGGTTTCTTCTTCTATAAAATGCTTTCATCTCTTGGCAACTCTTAGTCCATCAGTGTACCATATCACTGTATACTGTGCAACACTGGAGGATATTGATCCCTGTGCTGGGGCAGGTGCTGTATCCTGTTGCTTGGCCATTTTTGATCCTTGACTTAGCAACTGCTTCTTTCTTTCGGTACCAATCTGGTGACAAATAACTGACCATCAGTGAATTGTTTGTCATTCAGGTGTTTCTGTTTTCAGCTGTTTCCCATATTTTCAAGTTCTGAGCTTAAATGTTATATTATAAAAAGAGATATGATGTCAGACTGCATTTCACCCAGGATGTACTTGGAGTTTATAACAGGTCCAGCAGGCCATGGCTCTTATGTAGATGGTATAGGGCACAGCTGATATAAGATCCAAGGCCTGTTCCTACTGATGGTATTAATATTATTACTGGTGAACTGGGTACAAAAATGCTTCCACATTGTTTACCAATTACACTACATTAGTGTGTTCACGTTTAAAATCAAAATAGGAGACAGTTAATTAAATTCTGCTTAGAGAGCTGGCTTTTTTTCATGTGTGCAACTGAAGTCTGCTTTGGCTACACAAGGCGAAGTGAGCCAATGGAAAAAAGGATCTCAAAAGCCTTTGTATGCATATGTATATGGAAGAAAGGGGGGGGAAAAAAGGCAATAAAGCCAGAAAATGTCTATAGAGACAAGTGAAATTGTCATTTAGGGAGAAATAAAGCATAAATATTATATTTTCAATGCTGTGTGACACTGCGTATATTAAAGTAGATCTTATGCTACTGTTAATGGATATTTCAATGGATATTTCAAACCTTTGCTGGTGTTTACAGNTGTGGTATAGTTTTCTGTATGGGACTAGAGGTCAGCTTGTCACTTCTACTTGCTCAGAATAAAGGGGCCAGAATAGCACAAGGGAAGCAAAATACCTGAAGGCAAGAAGAAGAGTCTCATGATAAGGAGACTGTGACATCCAAGCAACTTGTCACACAGCAGTATGTAGGATTTCTGAAATGTCAGCTGAAGAATCTGATGCAAACAGTAGCAGAAGGTTTACAATAATAGAAATGAGAGAGCACACAAGAAGTATTACTTCACATTAGAGAATTATTTCTAGTATTTAAGACAAAACAGGTATGGTCTGAAAACTAGATTAAACACTGTTTTAATTTTAAGCCTGAATAGTGATTTGGGGATGGGGAAGAGGGGAGCAAAAAGTCTCCACAGAAATTTATTGAAGGAAAAAATCAGAGTACTGTATTCTCATATTGTAAATAAAAATTTCATTTTTTTGCATTCTGAGATAACAGAGTTAAAACTAAAAGTTTGGTAAGTACATTTTTTACCAAGTTTTGCTGTGGCTATAATGGTGTTGTGTGACTACAGAATATTTAGGAAACTGAGGAGAAAAGCATGATTTGGGCAATTCCACATCTCTTTATCTGACTTCATTGATATCAAAGTTTATAGAGGAAAGAATAAATCAAGGTTAATGAGAGTAAAATAACATGAAAATAAATTTATTGGTAGTAGACTAATCTGTTAACTTTGACTACTAATTTCTTGGTTTTTTCAGTTCCATGAAATCTATGTTCACTTCGGTAAAATACTCNTCAAACGTCGAGGTTAATGAGAGTAAAATAACATGAAAATAAATTTATTGGTAGTAGACTAATCTGTTAACTTTGACTACTAATTTCTTGTTTTTTTCAGTTCCATGAAATCTATGTTCACTTCGGTAAAATACTCGATATTATGTACAATAGGAGATTACTCATTAGAATAAAAGGTAGAAGAAACAAAATACAAACAAAAGGAATATGACTAAAAAATTACAAAATTGTGATATTTCACCAATGAGTGTGGCTAACGTAGGGTTAGATAGTTTGGCAGACGAGAGTGTTATTTGGTTGTCATCACTGAATAATCCTGAAGAAGCAGAGTACAAGAAATTTGTTAACGTGAAATATCGTGCATCTTGATGCTGTAAAAAGAGCTTTGGTCAAGAAAAAAAGGATGTTTCATTGTAAGTTAGTCAGGTAACGTCAGGTATGCTATTAGGAAACCTGATTCAAGAGAGGAAACTTTAACAACAAAGTTGTTATAACCATGAAAAGCAGACAGTGATGACATCTAATTATTGCCTAAAAAATTATCAGGAGCCAATTTGAAGAAGGAATATGAGAGTTTAGAGGATATCAGTAGGGGATTGTTTAGGCACACATGCATTTTATTCAATGAACAGCTTGGTTTTGTGGGGTCGCTAGTATTCAAAAACACAGATTTTGACTTTGTTTCTAAACTGGCATGTGAGTTGCATACTTCAGTTTGGCTTGGGTTTATTTCTGAATCCTCCCAGGATAAGGGGTCAAAGTGTAGCAGAAGAAGGAAAAAACTCCCTTTTTTCTATGTCCCTTCAAATTTTATACCATGTCTTATAGAGGGACAAAAGGGAAGGTTGGCAGGTATTTCATATGAAGAGTTGGTTATATTTACAGGTTTGATTTTTTTTTCCATCTGTTTTCACTAAGTTGAAAACTGCAAAGACAATAATACCAAACTTCATAGCAGCATATTGTGAACTAGCCTCTCCTTGAGGCTGTCATCAGAAATATAGTCTTAAAGGAAAATATATCTAATAGTTGTGCACTGCTGAAATCAAAGGAATGCTCCATTCCTAAGGTGCAGAACAACCTAAGATCACAACAGAGGAAAAAAATACTCTTCAAAACAAGATAGAGATTTAAGATTCTTGATCAAATATGTAACTGTTGAATGTCAAAAGAACTGAAGTACTTGAATAAAGAAATTGGCTTTGCTGGAAGCAAGAACTCAAAAATTTCTTGTATAGAACCTATTAATTGGCTCCAGACAGAGTTGTTTTGTTGGGTTTTTTATCTGGGTAAAAGACTGTAGCTGTTACTCAGCTGCTACCTACGATTGATGTAGAGGATTTTTTTTTGGTGGATTGGGGTTTTATATTGTTTTTAAACATGTATACTTGCCGTGTTTCATCATTTTGATATTATATAAGTATATCACACTAATTTATGCTGTGAACTCCTTATTCAAGACAAACGGTATTGTGAAGAGTCCTATCAATAGCTATATTAGGCATAAGTTGTATTCTGTGTTTCTTAGCAGCTTTCTAAGTAAATCAGTGTCTTAAAATTGTGTGTGCCTAACTTTCAGTGGCTTCTTATGACAGCAGAAGTATGACTTTCTATTAAAATCAGGTTTGTTTCTGGAACCAGTGAAGACTGAAACACGTTAGTCAACATTGTTAGCTTCCAGCTTTAGCTTTGCTTCCCAAGCAAGGCAGTTTCTTAACTACTGAAACCAACTGACTTGCCTGGTGATGATTTGGGATGACCAATTCCTGCGTGAAAATATGCAAGTCTAATATACTGTTGGGAAACAGTGCTTTTGAGTAACCAGAGGCTTTTAAAAATGGTGATTATAAAGCCAATGAAGAGTTATAAATTGTAACATGAACATATATTTTTATTCCCTCTTTCTCTTTTTGTATCAGTGATACAAAGTTGCCTCCACATTGTTTGGGCTTTTTTGTTTTCCTTCTTTTAGTTGCATTAGTAATTTAACAGATTGCCATGGATCATTTTATAGTTGTGTTAACCTTTCTGCAATGAATGGGACTGTAGTTGCTATGCAACATTTTACTCTAGTCATTTGGGGACTCTGTGAGGCTTTTATGAGAGAAGGATGTGTTCATTGTGTCTATTTTATATTTTTCATCACATAACTCTACTCAGTAGATAAAATCACAGATACACTACAGATTCTAGTAACATCATAGGGACACAGACTTTCTCTAGGGATTTTTTTTAAAATTAAGTTAGAAGTAACTGTGTCTTTACAGATACAGTATATTATGAATAAAATAAATAAATTAAAAAAAAGTAATTAGACTAGAATTCACAGTATGTTCTTACCTCTTTATTATTGTTCCTATGGAATAGATTTAAATGTGAAGTTTACTTCATAAGCCATCAGGAAATAATTTTTAAGTGATTGCACTAGTATAGCTCTAAGACAGACTACATGCTAACTAGTTATCCTCAGTTTACTCTTGTCATCTTGAGATTTTAATCAACTATTTACAAATCAAGCATTCAACTTTACGTGCATTGATTCAAATGTATGAAAGTCTTATTTCTCTTTTCCTGAAGAAAAAAAAAATTGCACCTTTTTTACATCCTTCCATAAATCCCTGATGTTTCAACTCTGCTCCTTTGTTTTCCCTAAGTCCATGATTTGCTCTGTTGTATTCTCTCAAGTGCTTGGCAAGCACCTTCTTTCTGACTAATTCTGTTGGGATTTTTTACCACACATGTTTTCAAACTGGTGAATTGAGTTTTAGGTTTCATGCATAGGTGTTTTCTCTGTGTTTTGAGAATTTTGCTTTCCCTTCGTGATTTTCCATACAAATGTTCTTTTTGTCTGTTTTAACAGAATGAGATTGAAAAAAGTTTTGTAATTCTTAGAATAGCTTCAAAACTTGTCCTTTGGTTAATCAGAAGAGACAGACTGGCATATGTATATCTCAGGTTATTTAAAACAGACTGTTAATTGCAATGCAAAATGTTAGGCATAAAAATAAATCAAAATGAAGCATTCAAACAGCATACATATAATCAGAAAAGGCAACTGAATAAGTGAGGGGAGCTGAACATTGTAGAGTGACCCCCTCGTTTTGTAATTTCTTTAGTGTGCTTTGATTTCAGAATTAAAAAATGTAGTATGCTGATTTGGGTAAGGTTTTAACTCATGTATTTAACTCATGTATTTTGCAAACAATTATTTTTGCTTGACATGTTAACAGAATGAATGTTCTGTATTTTAGTCTCAGCAGAAAACCTGGAGAAAAGCCTTAAGCATATGGAGAAGCAACTCCAACAGCTTGAGAAGGATTTGCAGACTTTTCCAGTTCCTGAAGATAAGCACGATAAGTTTATAGCAAAAATGTCAATATCCTTTGGAATGCTCTTAAAAAGCAAAACAGAAGAAAAATCCCCAAGTAATTTAACTGCATTGCTTTAAATTTCCTTGCATAATTTCTCTCTATTTTGTAGTATGTATTTTTGAAAAATCTAACTTTTTTTCTCTCTCAGAAACTAAAGACATGAAGAGTCCAATTAAAGGATTCCTCTGTAGTGGAATGAATGAGGAGAAAAATGCTTACTGTCAGGTTTTACACTGTATATAAGTTTTACAACTTAGTGAAAAGTAGGTATTATAGGAATGTTAAGGACTCTAGTGTTAAATTATTTTTTGATGTCAGAATATCTTAGAAAAATATGTTTGTCATTCTGTGTCTATTTGTTTTGTAGTGTATGAGTTACCACTGGGCAAGTTTTTGTACATGCAACAACAAAACCAGAAGATTTCTCTTATTTCAGAAATTAGATTCATAGCACATGAAGTGTTTTCAGGTCTTATTTTTTCCAAAATTCCTTTTCTCACTATTTATTCCAAATCCTGGACCCAACTTCACTGCCTCTATTCATAAGAACACCTTGTGACCTGAAGATAATTAGTTAAACGTTGGTCATATATGCTTGGCACTGAGACTAATCTGGAAGCAGAAATATCAGCAGACAGGTTGAAATTTGCTCTGCAGACACGGTTAGGTTATTACCTAGCTGGAAGACTACTCCGTTACATACAAAGGCGGGGGGACTCAGGGCACAGTCCTCTTGATTACTATTTAATGAAAGATGGCAAGTGACCCTGAGGCCTAGTGGATATACTGGTTCTTCCTGCATCAGGGCCAGTTTTGTCTTCATTAGATTAGCTGCAACCAGTGTTTGCAACTTAGCTTCAGGCATTCTCTGGAGAGTGTGGGTTATCTTAACCTTTCACTGTTGCTACTAATTTTTTGTAAGTTCAGGTATTTTGTTGTTGAGGTTGTTCTGTTTATTGTTATTGTTACTGGCTTTTTTTTTCCCAGCTCAATATGTTTTTAAAAGATATGTTGTAGCCCACCAGCATGGTGTCTCTACAGTATGAAACCTAAGTTTTGTCCCTAGAGAAACTGATAGCATAATAGGAGAACTAGGAGATGGGACCCTAAGGCAAGAGATAAAATATTGCCATGAAGTTAGAAGAAAATACGTCCATGAGAGCTTTCAGAGAATATTGCTTTGTTAAGAAAATAGCATGTAGTCTAGGAAGTTAGAATGGGAAGGGCTATAAAAAAATATAACCTATGAGAAAGGACAGACTCTTCTTAATCTGTTAGAATAGAATAGACTATTTCAGTTGGAAGGGACCTACAATGCTCCTCTAATCCAAAATGGTTGTGATGCAAGCTATAAAGTTAAAGTTTGATTTTTGCATCAGTTTTCTCTGGGAGAACTTCTGTTGATCCTACTGTGTAATATTTTGAATGGAAGAATGATGTCAAATGAAAGAATCAGTAGAATTTTTTTTCTTAGTATAGAATAAATAGCAATAAATCCCCAGGAGTAACCTGTGGTCACAAAACACTTGGAAAAAAATTAAAATAAACTCAAATATAAACTTAATGGACCACAGATTCTTACATGAACTAAGTTAGCCCAAGACAGAAAGGAATCATAGAATACTTTGGTTCGGAAGGAACCTCAAAGACCATCTGGTTCCAACCTCACTCTTGTGGGCAGGGACACCTGCCACTAGACCAGGTCAAAGCTGAAAAGAAGCCCCTAAGTTTTTTTAGAAGAGCTGAAAGGAGGATCTCTGAGTCCAGCTGCTCTACCAAGAAAACTGATGAAGACTAAATAAAAACAGAATGAACAGTTATTTTTTGGAGATAAAATATGATGGGGGAGAGTCAGTGTGTGTTTTGTAAAGAGAAACCATCCCTTGCAGGTCTATTATATCATGCAGTTAAAGATATGAAGTCAGTAGAGCATAACTGAATTTCCATGCATGTTTCAACAAGGTTTATTAACAAAGACTTTCAAGTAAAGAAATTTCTTAGGTAAAAGGTGAATTGATTTTTTTTTTCCTGGATTAATATATTTTAAAAAAATCCTCATGATTTTTAAAAGAAATCATGTCAAAGGCAGATACTGGCAGATGCTGACAAAGCAGCAAGTGAACTTCAGTGATTATAGAGTAATAGATCTGGAGGAAAAACGCTATATTAGAACAATTGGGAACAATTGCAGTTAAGAGCAAGCAGAAAACATTTTAAGATGGTATAAAAATCAACAGTATTCTTACATCACCAGTTCTTCCATCACCCCATCTCTAAAAGTGTGCTGTATACCTGCTGATGTGGCAGTGAATGGTCGCAATGAGCAGCAGTTGGCAATAGTTTCTGCATAAGGCATTTCAGTAGATTAAAACTCTGAAGGTGGAAAATCAAAAAGTTAAGAAAATACAGTAAGTATTACAAGTAAGTACTTGCAATTTTGTATTCCATACAGAGGGAAAGTTATGAATATGTTCATTGTATCTTATAAAGAACCAGGGTTCATCCCATGTGAAATACTATCCAGCAGGTTAAAACATACTAATGGAAATGTTTTCTTGGACAACAGACAGTTAAACTGTAGAATTTACTTTTAGGATGTTGTATAGGCCGAAAATATGAATGAATTTTGTCTGAGGCTTTGATGGTTGGCTAAAGATTGTTCATCAGGAACTGTTAAGCAGAATACTTAAGGAGTAGTTTTAGCTTAGAAAAATCACTAACATGGAGGCTGTTAGAAACTGAATACTACATCAGTTGAATTATAATGCTATAATTGCCAAGTTTTCTTCTTGTTTTCCCTAATCACTGGGTATTGACTGCTGTCAAAAACAGGCAAGATGAATATTTGGTCTTACATATAAGAAATCAGTACAGGTAAAACCAACTGTTAAGATCTGATTAGTAGGCGATGCCTTTGCTTGAATTAAGGTGCAAACGAGACCATATGCCAAAGTGTAATACAGATTTTATTTAGCAGTAAATGTGAGGTAGAGAGAAATAGAAGAGGGAGGGGAGAAATAGTGAGAGAGAGAGAGAGAGAGAGATATTAAGCAGAGGATAGTCACCTCCCATGGATCCGGTGGTGTCGCACTGGCGGTTCTTCACCCTGGGCTTCTCACTGGTGGGGGTCCCAAGGTCGTTCAAAACTTTTCACTATTTATACATTTTAGCAAACAAAGGAATTAACGCTCCTTGGCTATGTAGTTCTCTTATTCTATTGGTTAAATGATTCCCTCACTTCTAATGCTAGTTAGTTTCATGCTCAGTCTTTCTCTTCTTTTGAGTTGGTGGGTTGTGATCTCCCCCTGACAGAATTATCCAGTTGAAGCTGATTTCAGCACAGTTGCTGAGCTGGCATTCCTTGTGGCCTGTAAATTCTGCATTTTTTGTGTCCATTATCAGTGATACATTCTTATTCCCCAGTTTTGTTAACCTCACCTTAAGTCTGAGATTACACCTGAACAATAGTACCACCTTTATCTTATCTCAGGTTCCTGTCACAGTGGTTTAATTTACAGTCCAAGTTCCAGGTATCCACAGAGGCATATTCAGGGGATTCATTTGGTGGTTGCAAATGCCATCTGTCCCATAACTTGAGGTGATCTTTGTTTGACCGGTGATACGTGTACAAGCACTTGCTTCTTTCTACAGTTTGCCATAGTGGGAATTTTTGTCTGGGTGCATTACCCAGGATGTGCCAAGCAGATCTTGCCTTCGCTAGGCCTGGAGTTAGTGGCATCCTGTCACTCCTGTGCTTATCTCATGGAAAAGTCCTTCTGTGGCCTAAACTGTGTTTGAGAGAGGCAACTGTGCTCTTTAAGTCCTTACACCAACCATGCTACAATTTCATTGTATTAGACTATTCAAATACAATATTTTGAACAGTAAATATTATGAACAGAAATAGTTCGCCCTCACCTACTATTTGATCCAGCAGACAGGCAGTAATTTCAAAACAGAAAGTTGCGTATGGTTTCTAGTCATGTCTGTGAACACACTAATTAAAGAAACTCACTTTTAGAAAAACAGGAACTTCAATAAATTACGAAGCAGAAAAGGTTTGATGTAAAGGTTAGATAATCCTGCACAGCATGATGAAACCTGGACCTGTCTTTACTTTTATTCCTATGACAAGGAAAGCTGATTGGTGCTGATGTCTTGAAAAGCATGCAGCTCATGAAAAGAAGCCAGCAGGAAACCTGAAAAAGAAAGGATGGTGCTTTGTTGGAAATAATTTTTCATCCTGAATACAATTAAGCTCCATGGACAAGCAGGCTATTACATCCTGTCGCTAAATATCACAACCCAAAGCCCCCTAATGAACTGATTAGCATTCTTGTTTCTTTAGGAAGTCAGACATATGCACAGTTGGTGCACTCTTTTATTGACAAAGTCTGTAATTATGAATATTTCTCCTATATATTAGATTGTGTTAATTTGTCAGCCACTGTACGTATGCTAGCTGAAAAGAAATAATAGTTATTATCGCAATTTTCTGATTCCTTTAATTAGGAAAGTCAAAGAATATTGAATTGATATTGATCTAGCGTATTAAATCCATCAAGTGAAATGTTCCATAAAAAGCACACTGAACAAAATACACTTGTATGTTAAAAATAAAAATTTAGTGGGTTGATGGAGAGTATTTAAATTGTGTATTAAAAGTTTAATTAAATGATTTAGTCAACATGCTCTTTATCAGTACAACTCACATCTTGTGAATTTTCCAAGTAGCAGCTGAGAAGCTCTTGACAAGTTTGAGCCTATCAATGAAGGTAGTTGATGGTGTTTTTACAGAAACTTCTGGAACTAAGTCTTGAAAGACAATAAGTTGATTGCTTGCTGCCTTTCAGCTAGGAACAAAGTCCTTTCTTTTGATCAATTCTCTGTTCCTCTTTCCTTGCCATTTAATTTGATTTGTTGACATTGCAAAAAGGGAAGGAAGGAACAGCACTTAACGTGAGTCAGAGCCTTCACTACCAAGTGAGGTAGAAGAAACCCATTTTAACTGCAGCGAAAACACTACTTGCTGCCCCCAAACTGTCGATTACTTAATCGATCTCATAGTTTAAAGTTCCCCTTGTGCAACATAATCAAACTGAAGTCTGTAAAATGTCCGTGCATCCTAAGGACTTTGGAAGATTACAGGACCTGAGCTCTTTAGGTAAAAAAAGGTGGTGTGTTGCTCTTTGGAAGAGGAACAAGAGGTTAACTGTGTAAATTTAATTTAAGTATATAATTCTTATATATAGGTCTTTAGTCTGGACTTCACACATGTATTACAGCTAACACTGGTTTTGGTTGTAATATATGGGATACAAACACTGGATGCAGCATATTTGTGTGATACAAATATCTACCAATTTGTTTTAGTATTATAACATAGAGGTAAGTAGGAATGAATCAAAAAAAGGTATTATTTAACAGGTACTCTAAACATTTCTAAATGTTTCTTGAACTATTATATCCAGATACAAATTTTTTCTGTTGAACCTTTGTATATGTATGTAAAAAGAACTCTCTCTGACATGTATTTTTCAGACAATTGCAACTGTTTTCCCAAAATGTGGGAAATCCTTAACAGAGACCTACAGCATTCACACCTCCTGCTCTTCATAGAAAATCACTTGTTGAAATGGTTTGAAGTGACCTCAAAGTCTTTTTGAGGATGTCTCAAAAAAGTTTGCCACGTTTTTATGGAGACTGCTGTTGTCTAGTGTAGTGGCAGTCTCAGTTCCCTTTTGAAGATTCTGCTAAAATATATACAGCATCTATGTACCTGCTAATCTTTTTGCTTGTATGCAGAACAATATTCCTTTTTCAATTGTCTAGACTTAATATGTAAGTTAGTTTGTGAAAATATCACAAGTGGTCAATATTGGGGTCTTCTAAGGAAATGTACGGTGGAGATAATGTCATTCATTACCTCTTCTAACAGCTGCTTTAACTTGACTTGACATGCTACACTAGTTTAGTAACTTAAATACCACAAGGTATTGAAATAAATATAAATTTCAGACAAGCAGTTTACTATGAAACTGCTATAATGCCAGAATATGCAAGACCAAACATACAGCTGTTAGAAATTTTGCCACAGATATTACTTCTCTCAGCCCTGCATTGCTTTCCTGTTCTATTAATTAGCGGAATGATCTGTAGTCCCATGAGTCCAAAAATGCAGTCCATGAAGTGAAGCCACTTCAGAAAAAGTTAACAAATACCAAACTTCTTGATTTCCTTTTCTTCCCACCTGTGTTGCGGCTCAGCTGTCCTTCTGTCTTCATTCATCCAAAACCAATGAATTGTGTAGTTGATAATGCATATATATCAACCTGTTCATAATAATTACAGCTGGGATTGCTGTACTCAGTAGTATTCCCTATTGTCTCCAGTTTAGCTAGGGCTGGCTAACAAAAGTCGTATTTAAGGAGAAAAGGAAGAAGAGTTATTAAAGATACCTAAATTGAAGCTCAGTCTCAGTAGAATGCCAAGAGCTTAGAGATATCCCATAATGCACCAGATAGAAAATAAAAATCTCAGGATTCATTGTGTCTGGCATTGAAATACTAGATAGTAAAACATCTTTCCAGAGTGCTGTATTTTGTGTTTAAAATTGTGCATCAAATATTCAAGGAAAGTCACTTTTAACAGTATAAACTATCCAGCTTATATGGATTCTGTTAACATAGCTGTAATTTCAGCTGTGTCTTGAAGAATATCACAGAAATTTTGTCTCTCACCTCCCCCACTCGCCAACTGTTCTTTTCAGGACATTCTCTGGCATTTACAAGATGAAGTTTACATTTTACTGATAATTTTAATTTTTTTTTTCTTTCTTCCTAGAAAACTGAAGGAAATGATTGGAAAGTTTTATATTTGGCACTTATGCATAGTGACAATAAACACATTTATCTGATTCCTTTTTACCCTTCCAATCTGTGGAAATAGCAGCCTTGTGACTGCAAAACATCTGTGTAGCTTTCCATAAGTTCTGTTAATAATCTAAGAATCACAAAAATTAAGTATCCTAAATTTGTAGGATCAAATGTAAAACAGAGGTAGAAATTCTTTTTTCTGGTTTCGCTCTGCTTTCTTTGTTGTTTTGGTTTGCTGGTGTTTTTGTGAACTGCTGACATTTCTCTTGATGTCCTAACGTGTGTTTTGTCATGACTTGTTTCTCATAATCCTTTTTTTATTTAATAGTTGGGCAGCAGTTGTAGACTAACTTCTCATCAACTTTCCTTGCTGTCCCACCAGCTTTTTAAAAGACTTAATAGTTTTTAAGAATCTCAGGTCTAAAGAGTAGTTTTCTCTATGCTGTGCTATTCTCATCTTGGGACCCAAGTAAAGAAGAGAGATTCAGATTGATGCAGAAGAAAAGTGGACCTGCAGGATCAGTATTCTTTGAGCTGTTGCTAGCTAGTCAGCACAGGCAATCTGAAGCTCCTTACAAGCTGCATCTTGTGGAGTCAGTAGAAGCATGGAAATCAGCTTGTACTGGCAAAAGAGCCTTGTCAGAGAAAGTCTGAAAATAAACAGTTGAAGGGTATGGAAGATATATCTTTTTTAATCATTTAAACCTTGACTTTAGTTAGTCTTTTTTTACAAGACTGTCGTAATGGAGGCTGTTGTGCTCTTACAGACCCAGCTAATAGGCATCGTAGTGACCAATTAGAATGTTGTGAAAGTGCATTATTTCTCCTGTCCTGTATAGGAGAATGTTATTGTGTGACTTTCTGGCATGGATTCTAAATCACAAAAAATCCCCCATGAACTTCTTACTTGATATTTTAAAAGCAACTTTAACAAACCAGAAGGACATTTAATAATGAAATTCAAATGGGATTCAGCCTCTAAACAAAGCTAAAAGATAAGTGCGCTGCAGAAAAACTCAGAGTGAAAACAGTTACCCAGCAGTAAATTGTTACTGTGTACTGGTCACTTGTGGGGTTCCCCAGGGCCCAGTATTGGGGCCAGTCCAGTTCAATATCTTTATTGATGATCTAGACAAGGGGATCAAGTGCACCCTCAGTCAGATCGCAGGTGACACCAAATTGGGTGTGATCTGCCGGAGGGTAGAAGGGTTCTGCAGGGGGATCTGATTAGGCTGGATCAATGGGCTGAGGCCAATGGTATGAGATTCAGTAAGATGAAGTGCCTGCACTCTTCTATTGGTCTAGATTTTAATGCACTTGATTAAAAATCCTGTGCTTCATAAAGTAAAATGACCATAGTGCTTTTAATCTGTAGTTGAGATGGGCAATTGAGAGTAAAGGTAAAATTGCCATTTATTGTCTTTTGTAGTCTTCACTACAGCAGGAAAATAATGGAACATAAATACTTGTTTAGCTACCATTCCATTAAGGTAAACACTTTGTGAAGTTGTCCTGCATAAGGAAATGACTATGTAGAATATTTCATCTTTGAGCTTCTTTGATAAAGTACATTATCAGATGTCCTGAATAAACGTAGGTTTTTTATTTAATTTATGCAATATTTTGATGCTGTTTATACATTTCCTATCTTTTGTAGATGTAGTTTAATTATTTTCACCTCGAACTTAATTATGTTGTATTGCCACTGCAAATAGCCTTAGAAAAAGCATAAATACCTGACGCAGCCATCAGGACCAGAAATAAATGCATTGTTGTTAAGATGAAGTTCTTTATCTCTCATGGGTTTTACTGCTAATACTATTTATCAATATTTATATTTTTACTCTAATTTTAGTAGGAACTATACTATTTCTTGATAAAGCATTTAGATTAATTATTGGTATCTGTACATAAATTCCATGTAAATTGTAATTTACATACCTAAGCTTTTAGCTTCAATAAGGAGACAGTGATACTAAATAAACTACATGGGTACCTGAAGTTAGATTAGTTCCATACATTTTATTTCATTTCATATGAAATTAAATGGTAATGGAATAATCTTTACATTTAAAGTGGTTGAGATATTGTGATTTAAGTCCCTGAATATGCCTAATAAACACAGTAAATACTAGGAAGCATATATGACATGGAAGGGATTCTTTCGGTCTTCATTTGATGAAATAAAAAAATCTGTATGACATACAAATTAATGTTAAGTAAAAGCTGTGTGTTTGACTGGATTCACTGAGTATTCCTGCAGCCTTAACAGCAGTGTACAGCTTTCTAGTTCATGCCAAAGAAGATTTTCAGAAACTTTCACGGATGCATGAGAACATGGAAAAACTCTATCAGAACGTGATGAGATATTATGCCATTGATCCAAAGAAAGTTTCGGTGGAGGAGTTTTTAACGGACTTAAACAACTTCAGGACCATGTTCATGGTACAATATGTTTATTTTATGCCTAATATTTTTTAGAAGTTATTTCTTGTAACCTTATGTAATTGTATATGAATTTGGATAATAAGTAGTTTGTGTCACATCTGGCTTCTTCTGATTAAATAGCTTAACTTACTGATTACACTCCTGGAGGAATATTAGAAGAGCATGTGTTTTGTGACAAAATCCAGAAGAGTGATCCAATGAATGCCTATTGATCTGTAGAAAGATTCACTGAGTCGTTTTACCACCTGTTCCTCATGGCAGGCTGATGGTTATCATTACAACACGCTTACTGAAGTTGGTTCATGTTTCCCTGTCTTTTTTGGTTTTACTTGGTTGGTTGGGTTTTTTAATGATTTCAGACATGTCTGAAGACATAGATAGGGAAAATTACTTCTTTCATAAATACTGAGAAACAGTTTGAAATTCATATGTCCATTTATTTTGAGGACTGGACTTAAACTGGAACCTGTATTTAGCAAACGTTTGGAGCATGTAAGATTACTAAGTCTCTTCTGCTTCAAAGCTTATCAACTAAAAACCTAGAGAGCACAATCTTCAATCAGAAAAAATTTTGCTTGACAAGTTATATATGCCAGATTTTTGAACAGGGGCATTGATTAAGTTTTCCTAACTTGATCAATGCCTAATATGAAACTCAGTAGTCTGATTTCAAAATTACTAAATGTTACAAAATAGTTGTATTGCTTTAACTTCTGGTGTTTAAACCACACCTTCCATGTAAATACCGTAGAATAAGAATTCTAACTGCTTAGGTTCATATTAAGTTGGAGGCTCTAAAGGAGTGGTTGTGCTTTACAGTAATTTTCCCATATTTCTTCTCTGTGTCTGTAAAATTACCACTGATACTAACCTCTGCTTCACAGCAGTGTTATAAAGATAGATTAATTAGTGCTTCAAAACAGTTATGTATTATTTATGAGCATGATAGAAGAAACTTTGAGGAAAATTAATAATTCTGTCTCACAGAGCACAGTTTGAAGGGTATATAAAAAAGATGTGTAGATAAGGCATGCACCCCTTATCATTCAATGACACTAAACAAAATATTGAGTAGCTCAGTTTTGAGACTTCCCAGAAAAGATTTTTGAGATGCCTAGCATGAGACACCTGAAATCTGATTTTCAGGATTGTTTAGTACTGGTCTTGATTACCAATAGAAGCTGAAAGTGGTTGTTATCTTAGAAAATTTAGTTCAAAAGACTTGTAAATTTAGTACTAAAAAACAATTGGTTTATTAAAAAGTCCAAAACTAAGAGGCTACTTATCACCAGTAGGTGTGGGAAACTGAAGTTCAGTCATCCTTGTTGTCATGCAAGGTTGATGATTTACATGAAGTATTCACCTACTTATAATTATTTGGTTTTTATTCTCAATTAATGAAAATATTTAAAAAGTTTTTAAAAAAGCATGTTTAAATCTGGAGCCAGATTTATGCATCAAGGCTTGAGTTTCATAGCTGACTTTGGACTGCAGTTTGTACTTCAGTGTTATCTGGCAGCTGTGACAGCTATTATTTGCACTCTGTGAGCACCAAATCTAGAGTACAGTTAGTTGACCAGATCCAAAAAAAGCATTTTACCTTCAGTGCTTTAACTTCCAAAGCTAAATTCCTGGTACTGTCAGTAGAACATCTTAGGTATCACACATCTCTGTTAACCTCCCTTCACACCTTCACAGCATCACAGGGACTGCTAACAAGCTCACCCCTTTCCTTGGAAGGATAGCTTTCAAGATGAAGCAATTGTTTTTCTAATGCTTAGAATTTTCCTGCAGTTGTAGGAAAGGGAGTGAAGAGGCCTTGTGTCAACAACTCTTCTGTCCAAGACAGTACACTAATCATAAGACTATAGAAACCCCTTGCTCCTATTGACACTAGGTTGCTCTGCAGCCGAAACATGACTTCAAGAACCAGAAGAGGAGCAACCAAGTAAGAGTTTGTTCCCTAAACTCTATTTTTCTTTCATATGATGCAAATACTGAAACAAAAATTAGAAACAACACTGGAAAGCACATGAGAGAACCCAAGAATGCTTCCGTCTCAGAAAATCCAGGCCTTGGCATGCCACATGTTTTGCATTGAAAACACATAGAACTTGTAGGATAGGATTTGGCTCTAGGGCATAGACCTCAAAACATGAATCTGCATGTGAGTTTGAGTGTCTAATGATGCTGTATTCTAGTCAAGAGAGATGCATACTTAATACAGTTAGTGAAATCTGAAGAGCTGTCTCAAAGAAGAACTAATATCAGAACTGCCTGGAGCACCCTGGAGAGGTGTCTTAAATAGTACAAGACATCATCAGCCTGAAATTTTAAGCTGTGACAGAATTTGTGGAAGATCACTGTCCTGCTGGAGAAAGGCTGGAGGCAAGGTGTGATACACCAAAGCTTCCAATTTGCACTGAATACAAAGGTGTGAGCTACAAAATCAAGCCTATTTGATCAGTGTGATTGGAAAGAAGAGAAACCTACATTTGAATGACTGCAGTCTGAGGCTGAGTCCTACTGGTATTAATTTTGGGGGAAAAATAGATGCAAAGTAGAAATTTCCGTGGTCACGCTGTTAGGAAAGTGTGTAATTTCTCTCAGTATTTACTTGTGCTCAAGACCCATTTGAGTTTTACCCAGTAGTTTATTCTACAGAATACCTAGTCTGAACATCAGCAAAGAATTTGTTAAAAATAATTCCATCAAAAATTTTAACATTTTGTAGTAGGCTGCTTCCCTCCTCCCCCTGTATCAAGAAATTTGACGGAGGTTACTTTGGAGAAGAGTGTGTGAAAGTACAGCTTTGCTTTGTATAAAAAAGTCCCATTTTACTGTCATTTTTTTCATGATGGAAAGTTTATTCTCCTTCAGTTATCCAAGACAAGTATTTCTTCACAAGTTCTATCTGATATTTTTCTTTCCCCTTCTTATGGTCATTATCTATTACAGCGATGTTACAGTGCCCCTGGAAATATTGCTGTAATCCACATTCATCTATGCTGTATAGTAATCTTCAGTCCACTCTTATTATTAAATGTCCAGTGCAGTCTGGACATTTTCCTGCTAAAAACAACATGAGACATTAATTATCCCTGCAAACATGCAGCGTGTGCCTCAGACCTTGTGAAGATGGTAGCCATTTGGTAGCTGGGGACACTTTGATATGTTGTGAAAGACAGGATTCTGTGTAACTGTGTTCTGAGAAGAAGAAACTTTCGGCAATGAAGAATAGGTACACTTTACATATAATGCAAATGTAAATTCTCAGAACACTGTACATAGCTAACACTAAAAGAATGAAAAAGTAATCCAAAAATACTTTTTTTAAAAATTTGACAAAATACTTTTGCTTAATGTCTGAAAATGCAAAATTATGATTTAAAAACTTTGAAATTCATAGTTCTCTTTTGGCTTCATTGGAAGTTTTGGAGTCCTTATTTATAATTCCAAATAAAAAGTATTGTATGGATATTATCTAGAAGACAAGAATTTATAAACCCAGTGAATTAATGCATATGTAGATAAGAATAAGAAAAATGCAACACTGTCACCCAGGCAGCCTTATTTTGCTTGCCATAGTGGCTGCATGGGAAAGAATAAGTGTTGAAGCTATTCTAGAAATACAAATAGCAACATACTTACAATTTTGTAAAACAAGGTGGTTTAGATATGTCCTCCTTCATGTGTATTCTTAAGATGTGTTTCTTGCTGAATGTATAATCCTTATTTGGGGGCAATTAGTATGCTTTTAATATATTTATTCTGAATTTGCTTACTCTTCTGAATAAAATGTACTAAACATGGAATGTAAAATATTTGTTTGGTTTGATAAATTTGGTTTGATAAAATAAGGTTGGTTAGGAGATGTGATTTGAAAGCTTTTTTCTTTGTTTTTAAGGTTCAGCTTTCTTTTTGCTAAGACTTCAGTTTTCATGGAACTCTATACTACTTTTTTTCATAGCAAGCAGTAAAGGAAAATATCAGAAGAAGGGAAGCAGAAGAAAAACAGAGACGTGCTAAAATAGCTAAGGAGAAGGCAGAAAAAGAAAAACAAGAGAGGCAACAAAAGAAAAAGCGCTTGTTAGAAATGAAAACAGGTAAGTGATGTAGAAAACACATTTTACCAAGCATTTTACTGGAAATAACACTGCTATTTTTTCATTATCTGAATGTGCTATAAGAAAAAACGGAATAGATGAATGATTTTCCACTGGTTAAAGTTTTCAGCAAAGAAGTTCTTAAATTTAATTTTGCTAATGAGCTTTCCTAATTACCAATTTTTCTCAAGTTATTTTATAATGCTGCCTTATATTTTTCCATTGGAATATATTGAACCTTGTGTGACTAAGTATAAGTTCACTTATGCTCGGAATCCTTTTTTAGCTGAGAAAAGGTGTTTTCAAAATCACAAAGCCATTTTCTTCAACTAAAGTTGCATACACGATTTTGTTCTTCTATGAGAATAAGCTCTTCCTAAAGTACTTTGTATTTTTCTTTGAGTATGTCAATTGTTATTTCAACAGATCCCTATTGAAACACCTCAAAAAACTGCTCAGCCATGCATTTTTAAAGTTACTCATGCTATATTGTCTTTTTTATTTAAAGAGGTGGCAGATACTGTGAGAACTCTATTACTAAAAAAGATGCCTGATGATCCTCTATACTTCTGTATTTTATCCCAGACTGAGCTTCTGTAATCCTTCAGAATGATACATGTCTTGCTGTATAAATTACCATGAGCTACTCTTTTTTTTTTTTTTTTTTTTTTTTTTTTTTTTGGTTTTTTTTAAAAATTCNAAACTGGTATCTGCATTCATGCACAGTTGGAAGTGTTTTGAAAGAGCTTTCTCAGACATGTTGTATATATGACTGATAGCACTTTGGGTGGAAAATTGATAGTCTTTCAATGAAAGTTAAACCTACCCTCAGGTCCTGTTCTTTATAATGTGATATTCGAGCTTTCCAGAATACAGGTGCCAGTGTTAGACACTTCTGTGTCTTATACTTTCATGTATACATTGGCCTCTGGTAGTGAACCTTACCACTTCAGCTGATGTAGCAGGGAGCTAAGTACTTGTCATCTACCTGTCTTTATGTAGCTTGGGTTTTTTATTAAATCACGTAAGGTTACATGTTCTAGGTTCGCGAGGATTCCCAAAATCACAAACACTGAGACATGAAGTGTATGAGCAAAGCAACTTTATTCTATTACTCATTATAGCAAGTAGTACACACCAAACCCTGGATTTCTGAAAAGCTGCTGAGCAGGAGAAAGGGATGGAGCATGGTACTCAGCGGGAGGGGCAGGCAGGCCATGCACCTTCAGAGCATCCCCTGGATCAAAATTGTGTGCATCTCATCCTCATCACCCATCCAACCCAGAACCACCTCTTATATCCCCCCACAGGAGTGGAATTTTCCAATTGTGACATTGGCTCACGTGTGGCCAGAGCACAAATCGAGACCGCAGTGGCTTATGACACAAACTCCTGTGCCAGCAGTGGCTCTGTTGTTTCTTCTTCTAAATGTCAAGTTGCCATCGGTAAACCTAATCTATTGTTCTTCTTTCCAAGGTTCAGTTCCCAACAGTGAAACTATACAATATTTTCCAATGCCACATTGACAAGCACAACCATAGCCCAACTATGGCAGGGCCTNTTCCAAGGTTCAGTTCCCAACAGTGAAACTATACAATATTTTCCCATGCCACATTGACAAGCACAATCATAGCCCAACTATGGCAGGGCCTCAGACACAACTCAGGTCCTTGACACAGTACAGAAAGAGGTTTCTTGGTCTTATGAGCAGCCACTTAAAGTTCAGTCTGGAATGACTGATCTAAACATCAGAGTAAAAGATGATGTAAGGATCACCTCAAGCTATAAATGCCTCAAGTCTGATATTCACTAAACTGGCTACTGATGAGTTGTAAGGTTTCTTGTGCCTATTTGCAACACATTTTTAAAAGTCTTTTAGAAAACCCAAATTGTTGCAGTAGAAAGAACGTGTGGTAGATTTGTTTGTCAGGAAGGACAGCAAAACAGCACGAAAAGTGAGACTGATGATGATGATGATGATTATTATTTTGACAATCTTACCAGAACTGTATTTACAGTATTTAATTTAAGAAGCATGATTCTTTGGAGTAACATAGACAATCAAAAAAACTTTTTTTTTCCCCCTCCTCTTTTTTCCTAGCTGTAACTAAGTTAAGGAAAGGCTGTTTTTCTCATTAAGAATCTATAAATCAGTCACAAAATGTTTACATCTGACCTCCTAAAAAAATTCATTACCAGGTCTTCCCTCTGTCAAAATACCCAAACACTCTTACCTGGAGTGTGACTGTAGAGTAACTGGTTTTTGCTGCATATTATTTCTTTACATGGTGACTGGATCAGATGTTGGATTTGTAGATACATTATTTCAAGTATTGCTTGAATAAAGTAGCTGAAATCTCACTGCTGTTACCATCCCAGAAGTTATTTTCTGGCTTTCAAACAGTTGCATACTTGGAAGAAGAGAAAAGATTAGATTATATATGCTAAATGGTCTTCAATATTTTTTTTTTTCTCAGTGGACAGATCATGGTGTATGCTGCATCTCAACTCTTTTTTTTTTTTTCAGTAACATGGCTTTTTAACTGAAAAGGACCTGAAAGTTATGAATGGCTGTGTATCACTGTGCTGTGTGCTACTTTGGAGTTTCTTAACTGTTTTTTTTCTTTTTTTAAAAAACCCCAAGAATCAGCAGCACAAAAAAAAAATCAAACAGCTACAGAAATAATCCAAGAATACCCCAACAGAACTTTACTGGACTGACAATAATTAACAACACTGGTTTTGCTATTATCTTACTCTTGTGTGTTATTTGTCATTATCACTTTAATTAGTTCTTGCTATCATTCAATCAATCAGTACCACTACATAGTCAAAACCTGAACATCTGTGTCCTAAATTTAATGTGGATATAAAATCCCACAGAGTTGATACTGTAGTGTTTGCAGTGATGGCTACCAGTGATGGTCCCAGCTGGCAGGATGACATAGTGAAATTTGAAAGGTCTTCTGCAAGGGAAATCAGAACTGAAGCAGATACATTTTTTCTTCGCTACCATCTTCTCTTTCCTTCCCCACACACAGTGTGGGATCTTATTCTTTTACAAAATAGTTTAGTTTCTAGATAATTCCCAATCCTGTTGTCTATCCCTAGATGACAGGATGCAAAATGGTTCAGGGGGTGTTAATTCCTCAGGCCAGAGCAGTGCCTTTGATTTTCTCTTGCTTAGCTGCTGCTTCTTTTTTTCACAGTGCTTGAGGTTGTGCTTTTTTTTTCAGTGACCATTAATTAGCCATTAGTGACTGTTTTATGACTCTGGAACTTCTAATTTCAGAAGGTACTCAGTAACTTTCAGGACCTGAGCTATGTAGTGCTTAAATGAGATTTGTATCATCATCCTAAACTTGTTTTGTTAACCACCGGTCTCATGTCCAACACAGATATTTAACCTGTCCTAGATTTTGCTTCATTCTTGAAGTTCTTTTCTCTGTTTCTTCATCTTTTATCTGCTTTTAGAAGCTATTTGAAGAGCACGGGTTTGTTGCCTATGGTGCGACCTTTTGCTGCACAAGGTGGAGAAAACTGTGATTCATTTCTTTGCATAAAAGTGACCTACATAATACTGCAAAAGTTTTTAGTTATTTGGGGGGTATTGCTAACTTTTTTTGCATTTACAAAAACTTAATATAGAATCATAGAATGTGGTGGGGTTGGAATGCACCTTAGAGATCATCTAGTCCCAATCCCCCTGCCATTGGCAGGGAAACCCCCAACTTATATTTTAAGGAAATATGTAACAAAATATAAATTTTATTAAAATGTACACAGTATGTGACTTGCATATTATAAATTGCATATGGCATGTTGGGGCTGTATTAAACCAAATGTGACTGACATTACAATATTGTATTAACCCAAAAAGAAAATGGATCTGGATTTAAGGTATATACTGAGCTTTAGCTTAAACTAACTTCTTTAGGTTGAAAACAATAATTTCATTAGTAGTAACTGACATTTACATCAAATATGAGGTGGTCCTACAATACACTGACCTTCTCACAAATGATAGTGGTCTTTCTTAATCTGTGTTGTGCCTTTGATACACAGGTGACGATGGAGTCATCTAGATCATAGCTTATGCTCTATCATCCATACCTCTGCATTAGGCTGTCTTTGAAATATTGTTACACCAAGTTTAGTGTTGATATAATCATTTTCTAAAACTAGATAAGTATGTGCACTTTTTGAGAAATCTTCATAAAGTTTTAAGTTCAATTCTTTTATATTTAAGATACAAATATATCAAAATTTTGTAGTTTGTCAAGTGTAGTTTTTTATGAATATGCAGTATGGCATGTTTTAGAAAAATCTTACCATTTTACAATATAAATTAGGACTTCTGCTAATAGGACTATAGATTTTTGTTATTATATGGAATCATTTTACTTGCTCTCTTGCAAATTTTTTCGGAGATTTGGACCTGAAACCAATGTCAAATTTACATACCTCAAAATTGTAGTTTGCTAAAATTCTCTGTCTCTACATCTTAGCAGCACCTACATGTCTTAACAATCACAGCTCAGACAGTTCACTGATAAAAAAAGCTGTGTCTTTAGTTGACATAGTAAAAATATCAGCTTCATATTTTCCTTTCACCTCCATTCCCAGTATTTGGAATCAGTAAACATTTTGACTAAGTAGTGAATGATAGTTGTTATTTTGAAATGTATGGTAATAAAATCTGTCCTCTAAATATTCTCTGGACTGCAAAATGATATTCATCATGAGATGCTTTGTCAATAAGATTGCTTTACTTGCTTTTGTGAATCCAGATTAAACGATCACACACTGTCCTTCTAGAGGTAAATAGCCAGTGGAAGGGGATCTTTATGTAAATGCCACTTGTCTGCATACTATTAACATTCAGATACATACTTTCTTGTGCCGTTCAGATTCTTAGTAAAAAGCACACTAATCAATTATTTTGATCTTATCACAGTGTAGACAATTCTATAACTGCGATAATACCAGCTAAATTTATTGTAATATAATTGAGAACTCCATCATTGTGGCATCTTCATTCTGTCTTACTTTAAATACTATTTAAGTAAGCCACTTTTATCAGTGGTTATTTACAAAGGCTGCCCTTTTCTTATGCAAAAGCAGCTAAGTAGTGCCAAAATGAAACATCTGATTTCCAATGTAGAATATTAGTTTGTTTTCAGTTGTGTTATTCAGTTTCACTTTTATCACAACAATCTGGTTTTAAATACATCTTTTAGTTTATTTAAACACATCTTTTAGTTTATTTAAACAGTTATGACCTTGTTTGCAGTCAATTTTGCAGCATTTATTTTTGCAGAGGTTTTATATTGTTTATCTGGTTTTTGAAAAAAAAAATCCACATTCGTGTCTCACAAACTTGCTGTGTGCTTTCAGTTTTGATTCTTCAGATGTTTACTGTTTTATTACTCTCTGCTGCATTGTGCAATATGAATATTTTCATTAGTTCTGTAGTGTTCTGCAGTGTTCTGCAAAACAAAAGGACACTGTGGATCCCATTACTGACAGTTTAAGCAAAGAAAATAGTAGATGTAATTAGGTAATTAAAGTTCAGATGCCAGCAGATAAAATGTTTGCATTTGAAATAGATTTAAAAATCTCCAACCTATTTATATTAGTAAATATCCCCAAAGACCCTACTTTCCCTGCTTAGCTCAGGTTCTTAAGGCCTCTATTTTGTTAATTGCTTCTTGTTGGGATAGGAGGTTCAATGTTTGTCAATAATTTTCCTTTACTCTAAGGGGAGCCAAGGACTGCAAATGATGCAGGTTATAAAAATGTACTCATGTTCCATTACAACGGAGATGACATCATTAGTTTCTAACATATGTTTTAAAATCTGCTGGGCTATTTTCCTGAAAAAACACAAGTTTTGGAAAATAGATATATTGCTAGCTTTTGCGCATTTGGGAATATGTTTCATGCAACTAAATTCACTGTAAAAGGGACAAAAGATACAATAATGATATCTATGAGAAAGTATATAACATTACTATCCAACAAGCATTTTGTCTAAGGGCTCTCTTCTCTTGGGAATTTTGCCTTTTTGAATTTCAAGTAATCCACTCATCTCAGTTCCTTCTGGGTGCTGAATATTCCTTCCTGTTATTTCATGATTGCCTACAGTTATCCTCAAATTGGACCCTTTTTACCAAGAGGGTTTCTGAGGTCACTTAATGTTATTTGAATTTATTCTTAAGAGTCACTTTTATTATGGGTCCAGTGGGAAATAACTCAGTTGCGTAATTGTGAGAAATGTAACTTCTTCCTCTTATGTTAAATTATTGCAATGGTCACAAAGAACTGTGGGGCATTACAGAGTTGCCTACTCAGTACTTACTCATGTTGATACTTAGCAGATGGTAGATAGTAAGCCCATGACAAGTTTGAGGAGTAGATCTAATTTTGCATAATATCTGTTTACATAAAAATTAAAAAGAAAGTCCTACATGTGAAAAAGGAAATGTGACAGACATGGGCCACAAATACACCAGAAAGGAAATGTCACCTCATACGTCCTTAAGCATGGAGGTTATTTTTCATCCTCAATTGTATTGTTTTGACAGTAAAGTATAAACCTGGGTAAACTACCAAGAACAGATGTTCCCTCAAGAATAATTGTCACATTCATAGTTGAAGATGCTATAGAGAATGATAAAATACAGGTATATTCGATCAAAAAAACCCAATGTGTGATATATCTGCAGAAGTCACAGCAAACGATGAGATACATCAAAACCTTATCTGTTCAGGCAAATGGATGTTTTTCGTGCAAAAAAGTGGAACTGATCTGAATGTATATTAATTAAAAACTAATAGTCACAGGTCATGTTCTAAAAATGTGTCAAAGGTGCTAAATTTTCTGAAACACGGAGGTTCATGCACTTATTTCCAACCCATGGGCTCAGAATGCAGCAGCTGCTACTAGTTTGTACTAAATAGTAGCTTCAAAAGAACAAGTTGTTAGAAGAAATACTTATTTTCTTTCTGAAAATTTTACTTAGAAGTAGAATCTTTTGAGATAGCAGCTGAAGGGGTTTGTGAAACTGAGGTTCACACAAAGCCCTGAAAAAATAAATAGCAGCTGTATTTGGGAGAGAGAAAAATAGTCAGAACAAACAGAACTGTTGAAAAAATTAAGGGTCAATAAAGTAATGTCTGTAGATGAAGATTCTCATAACTCTTGCCATTTATGCTGTAGCAGTAAAATTTCTAAACAAATGTGAAAACTATGCTGCAGACTTAAAATGGCATTACCATGCAAAACAAATACAATCTCTGGAGCCATTTTTGGGATTAAGAGCTCTAACATTTATACAGGTAGCAGGTTTTGGTTTGAGTAGGCATTTCCTACTCCAAATACTAACTCACATCAGAGTCCTCTTTAAACTTTCACTCCTGCTATGTGATGCTTTTGTTCTCTCTTTTTTTTCTGTATCATCAAAAGTTTCTTCTCTCAAGTCGCAGAGGAAGGGAGGAATAAACATCCTTACCAAAGCATTGGAGGATATGCTTTATTTTTACTTTCCTCAGTCCAAGGTTGTAAAAGAGCCAATTACCTCCTCTGTAGTTGTTGGAAAGCTAGCTGATTGGAAGGTCATGTCTCTGACTCTTCCTTCAAACTGAGTCTGCTGCTGCTTCTATTTCTATGCTATTTGCTATGACGCTTATCTTCACTCAGCAGTACCTCAGTGTAGAGTCTTGTTACTGCATACCAAAATATTCTTGCTCTGAAGCTTGCTGACAAAAGTTACTTGATTTCTCTGGCAGCTTCTATCCATTGAAAGCTATTAAATGCAAATGCAAAGTCTTTGAATCACGAACAGCTGGAGATCAAGAGATCATTCCAGTAATGTCATTATATATTTATCCTGTCCTGTCTATAGATGGTTGCTATCAGCTCCTAGAGCACAAGATACGGGGCTAGGTGGACCATAGGTCTGATTCTCGTGGTATTCTTGTGCATTTATAGCTACCTAGTCAGAAAGGGTCTTTCCTACTCCAAGTTGTCCAGAAGCTTTGCTTAGACTAATCTCAGTCGTGTAATCCAGTCAGAATTTTATCACTCCCCTAGTGAGAAATTATATAACCTGAAAGTTGCTTTCAGCCCCTCATTTCTGTAGTACAACTGTCAGTGATCATTGTGTATATTTTCTGATTTATTGGCTGTTTATAAATTTGAATGGAAATAGTAATGTAACTATGTAGCTAAATGAACTCCTTGAGAGGCACACAGTAACCAAGGGAGATGTTCACACATACACACACTCAGGTATTATGCTCAGCTACATTTATTGTTTTAAGAACCTATATTCAATTAAGAATGCTACTAAAGTTGTTCTACTTTCTAAATGAAATTGTAATTGATACATCTCAATAATAGGTGTTTGTATTTTTTCTTTCCGTGAAACAAAATAACTGAAAATACTGGGTTTTGGCTAATCTGGAAAGCAGATTGGTTGTATTTTTGTCAGTGTCATTGGTGTGCAGTTTTGGTCATCACAATATAAGAAAGATATTAGGCTGTTAAAGAGTGTCCAAAGGAGGGCAATGAAGATGGTGAAGGACCTTAAGGGGAAGCCACGTGAGGAGTGGCTGACATCACTTGGTCTGTTCAGACTGGAGAAGAGGAGACTGAGGGGAGACCTCATTGCAGTTACAGCTTCCTTATGAGGGGAAGAGGAGAAGCAGGCACTGATCTCTTCTCTGTGGTGACCAGAGACAGAACCTGAGGGAATGGCCTGAAGTTGTGTCAAGGGAGGTTTAGGCTGGATATTAGAAAACGGTTCTTCACCAGGAGGGTGATTGAACACTGGAACAGGCTCCGCAGGGAAATGGTCACAGCACCAAGCCTGCCAGAGTTCAAGAAGCATTTGGACAATACTCTCAGGTGCATAGTGTGAATCTTGGGGGATGGTCCTGTGTGGGTCCAGGAGTTGGACTCAATGATCCTTGTGGGTCCCTTCCAATTCAGCATAGTCTGTTATTCTGTGGTTGGAGTTCTGGTGTGTAAAGAAAACAGGGAAATCATTCATTATTAGTAAAACATTGACTGACTTCTTCTCATGTATTTGATGGTTCTTGCTATGAGCTGTCCTATAAAATTTTAGCCTTAGATAAGAATGCACAAGGTTGGTCTGTTTCAGTTATGAGTGATCAAATATAACTGGAAGAAACTTAGCATTGTGCTCAATTTAGGATTTTTTTTCCACTAAAAAGGCATAGCATCCCTAGTGAATAGGAAAAGGGCTATAAAAAGATTGAGTCTTTGGACTGACTTTTAAAAAATACTATCAGGTAATGCAATAGATAATGCAGTGCTAAACATCCTGTATTGTTGAGTTGGTGAGAGAGTAGGTGTGTATGCAGAAAATAATTTCATTTTCAGACTGCTAGCTACTGTTTCTGTGGGCTTAGTGAAAAGGTAACCTCTTTATTATTGCAGCCATTGCAGATGGGCAGCCTGAATGTTTGACCAGTCTCAACAGAAAAAAAAAAAATGTTACTTTTGAATGCAATTTCCTGCTCTGATCCCTCGATCATCTTCATGGCCCTCGACTTTGCTTGGATATGTTTGTGTCTCCCTGGTACTGGGGAGCCCAGACCCAGCACTGCAGACATGTCTCACCAGTGCTGAGTAGAGGGGAAGGATGACCTGTCTTGACCTGCTGGCAATGCTGTTCTTTGGTCATCCTTGCCACAAAGGCACAATACTGACTCATAATCAATAAGTTGTCTACCAGAATGTCCGATTATTTTTTCGAAGGTGCTTTCCAGCCTGTTAGCTCCCACTGTGCTACTGTATGAGGTTGTATCTCACCACTTGCAGGTCTTCTGTTGGATTTCATTAGGATACCTGTGTGCCTGTTTCTCCAATTTGTCAAGGTTCTTGTGAATGGCAGCACAACTGTCTGGTGGCTCAGCTGTTACTTTGAATTTTCACCATATGCAAACTTGATTAGAGTGCACCCTATCCCATCATTCAGATCAAAAAGGAAGATGTAACAACTATTATGCCCTGTTTAAAGTCCTGGGGTGCATCACCTCAAAGGCTTGGAATTCTGTTCATTCTTCTATAACTCCTGTTTATATCATGAAACCTTTTTTGCGATCTCTCCCAGAAATGCTTGTTCTGGCAGTCTTTTACTGGATCTGGCATCAATGTAAATGAATCTGGATAATCTCTGAGGAAAGTGAGTTTGTTCTCACTGAGGAAAGTGACTTTCTTCTGTAAAGGACTTAAGAATGGGATTTATAGACTCACGGTGAACACCAGAAATGTTTACATTTTTATTAAAAAGCTCAGTATTGAGATGATTTCACTCTTAGTCCCATTACTTAAATGGGAATTTATGATCTAGCTGAGATGCAGAAGTTGGTATCTCACATCACTGAGGTATTTTTGTACCTCTGTGATATACAACCACCTCTTACCACAGCTTACCTTTTGCTTTCTGTGGTATGAGCTATCTTACAGAAATTAAAGTGATATAGGTACCAACCTTAATTTCAACAGCTGATTTGAAAGGAACAGCTGTCTTTCAGAATTCACAAAGGGTAGAGTTTTAGTTTGTATTTAACTTCTTTTAAGCTGTGTGGAGGTTGGTGCACACTTTCATTCACATGCTTGGAGTCAAGGTTTATCTATTTCTGTACCCTAAAAGCACTTTATGGCAGCCCAACAATGGACCAATTTATGGTATGAAACCTACTCTTCTCAGCTAGGTTTATGGGGTACTCAGACATTAGGGGAAATCCTACCTTTTTGTAGTACATTTGCCTAGAGCTCTGAAGCAGTGTCAAAGGCTTTCTACTTTGTGTTGGGCATAAGTAAGAAATGTAACTCTTCTGATACTGAACTAGACTGTTGACGTGAAATGTGAGGTATGTACATGTGTTTTACTTCTGGGAAGGGCTGTTATGTGTCTCTTGCTTGAAGTCACTGCAAATAGTGATATTTTTGGCTGAAATTGGATTTGATACTTTTAAATCTGAGAGGAGATGTCTTTTCAGCCAGTCCATTCACAGCAGGCTTGGCAGCTGTTTCTGCTTTGTATCTGTACCTTGGAAATTTTCTTTTCCTTGCTGTAATGTAATAAAAAGGTTCTTCCAAAATTCGATCAGTGTCAAAGGAACCTCTGTGTTCTGAGTTATGGCTCTAGTTCATGCACTGTTACTGAAAGTCAAACTGACTGTCATGTATTCCTTAACTCACCTGTCAGTGAAAATTATCTGATTGGTGCTATGGCTTTTACCAGAAAAATTTCAAAGCCTTAGAACCACTTGAACTTGAGTCTATATATGCTGTGCATTTTCTGAACAAAGTTGCCCTTAAAACCCACCCACAATTTCTTTGTAAAATTTTATCTGAATTTCATTGGAGTGTAGAGTCTGAGTTTAGGTAGTCATTGCTGAACATTTTGAAACATTAAGGTTGCTTTATATATTTATGTTTACAATGTAAAAGCCTTCTAAAACTGTCCTGCCCTCTTCATACGTAAGGCTGCAAGATCTAGATGTTACATGTCCCCACTACGAATACTTCACAAAATCTGGCTGCCTTAGACTCTGAGAAGATGGAACCACTTCCAAAACATTGGAGCTGGCTACTGCATTGAGAGCTTGAATTATTTTCCTCTCTGTGGTCTGCTGTTCTGCTTCCTGAAGCCTAACTCATTCAACAGTACAGCATGGTTAATGTGACATCGTTTAGTGAATGCTCCTTCAGTTTTTACTTAGATGGAGATCTTCCATCTTCAGCTGAGCATTGCTTTATAGACTGTAATAATTGAAATCAATCCTTATACAAACATAAAGGACTTCCATGATGTCTTGAAAGTAAAGATACTTATAAAAGTTAAAAGATGTATCTTTCTTTTTTTCCTTCCTTGTGTAAATAATTTCTTGTCTGGAAAAATCTCTTCTATCACTGTCCCAAGCTTGGCAGTCATTTGCTTCTGAAATTTTTGTGCATTAATGCACAAGACATGATGTAGCTAGTCCTGGTAGAAGGCTTGGAAGAGCTTACATTTCACTTCAATATACTGGATACAGTATATCCAACCTGAATTATGTCCTGAGCTGAAGAGAGGAAAAAAAGTAGTTTGTATTCTACCAAACAAGAATAAAGAAAGTACTAATTCTGGTACTTATTGAATTGAGAGATCAGGACTTAAATCTTCAGACAAGGAAAACAAATCCAATAGCTTCAACACTCCAAGTTTGTTATTAAATGATATAAAAACTTGAGTGCCGCCACAGGGTTAGGTCAAAAATGATACAAAGATAATTGAAGTCTTTGCTACTCTGGATCACTTCAGGAATAACCCTTGAGGTTTTGCAACTTTTTCCTTTTGTTACAGCTATGAAATCTGTAAGGTCTCCTTTTAATTTGTCCAAATTGTGCAGTTTTATTTTCAGATGAAGCTGTTTGTCTTTAGGAGGTGATCCTTTTCATTACCATGTAACCAAAAGGTGGATGTAATTGCAATACCATAAATAGAGACTGTTGGAAAATAATAGTCAAAGTTCTTGTAGATAAATCTCCTAAGAGAGATTGAGTAGGCAACATCAACAGAAACCATGCTAAAGAATCTCTCGTTTGGTTTTTCTGAAACTCCTCTGTATTTTCTTTTGTGAGAGGAGTAGCTGAATAAAGCTTTAATTTTGTGAAAGAGGAAATAAATGTATTATTTTATGTTTTTCTCTTAGTAAAGTGAACTTTTGGAGTCCTAGTGTTGTGTGATGTTTTAGTTTATATTGGACAGATTCAGGGAAACTATAAAAAATTTTCATTCAAAATTATCTTGTTGCACCACTCTTTATTTTTTTTAAACATATTGCTAATGATATTTGTGAGTCAATCATGTCAGTGGACTACTGCTCCTGGAATTATGGTATATATAATTTGTTTCTTAAGAAGTACATAAAATGCAGGTGTCATTACTAACTGCAGTATCTGCTGCTATCATTATAAGACATTATAGTTGTACATGTAAAGCTTATGATACTCAGTGCACTAGAGGAGAAGGGCCTTTAATATTCCTAACATTTTTAAAGATGTAATTATGAAATTAGGTAGTTTATATCTGACTTGGCACTGAAATGTCAAGGGCAAAACTTGCCATCTATTTTGGGAAGTTTACTTCTCCTTTAGATGGTATTTTAAAGACAGTTGTATAGGTTTTAATTAGGTATGATATTAAAAAGTGTTTAAATCTCCTATTCTGCAATTGAAGGAAAAGAGATCATTCAAATCATAAAAGGGTATATTTCCTCAAAGGAATTACTGTTGGCTATGTAGCTATCTGCAAGACAACTAGAATTATGAGTTCTATGATGTCAAAAGATTGATACACTTGACTAATTAGTAAACCAGTTGGGACTGATGACAGCAGCCTGCAGCAGCTTGTGAAAGCTGATTTAAAGGTCCCATAGGAAGTGTCAATATTGAACAATATTTGTGACTCTTCTACTATCACTGTAGCAATGTTCTATGCAGCTTTCCCATGGCAATTTAAAAGATTTCTAAGGTACTGCATGGTAGACTTTCATTTCTTAATCTTCCTATCATATAAACTTGGACAATATGTGGGTACTGATAGCTTACTGCATAACTTTATAGAAAGTGTCAAAATCAGCTGCTGATGCAGGCATCAAAAAACAGAATTTGGAGTCTACTGAAGTTGTAGCAGTTTGAAAAACAGGCTTTCTACATGTTTTGGGTACAAAGAGTATTAACTATGAATGCTTTTATTTGCAGTAGTTAGCTTTGTTCAATACATCCATGTATACAGAAAAACTACCAGAGGAGTTTTTTAATTCAATTTCAAACTACTCCATTTTTTCTTTTGTGAACTATTTTGCATGTCAATGAAAGCACTAATCTATAATCCACTTTGTGACTACAGTATATTTCAGATAAGTATGAAGACCAGATAGTACCCATAATATGTTACAGTTATGCTACAAGAAGTTGTGACTTTGCAATATTTCTCTTCCATTATTTTAATTTTTTTCTCTATTTATTTGATGAGTCTTTTTACGGTATAGCAGATTATGCACCAGGATTTTTTTTCTACTGAAGATTGTTAAGTTTTTAAAATAACTATGAAATCCATAATAGTCTTGGAGAGGCTTGAAAGAAAAGAAATGACATACTGAAATAGGATTGAAAATTTTCTTCTGTTATTCTTCCTTCCTAAAGCAAAGCTTGGGAACTCTTTTCCATAAACATTATTGGTATCATTTTGGGGACTGTGATACTATTCAATCTTTTTTTAATTCCTATGACCCAAAATGCTTATAAGGTTTCCTCCAGCATTCATGTGCCTTAATGTAACTAACGGCTTGGTGTCAAAATTTCATCAAGCATCACTTTGGTTTGAAACTATTCACTGAAAGTTTTAGTTTCAGACATTAATATTTCAGAGAATTGCATGACATCAGATGGAAAAAGGAAAGTTAAAAAAAAAAACAAAAACCCAAACAACAAAAACCCAAACAAACAAACACCCAACAAACCAACAAGAAAAATCTTGATGAAAAAATCCACCCCAAACAAATAGGAAGCTGAAGGCAGTCTGAGTGACTTGTATTGTGGTTTTTTTGGTTTTTTTTTTTTTTAGTAAGGAACCTTCCAAACTGTACTAATAGCTATGATAGTCCATTAGTCATAAGAGGGCAAACTTCAACATAATAAAGCAGGTTATACCAAACACAAAGCAGAAGGAAAAAAAAACACTGAACTCTATTTCAGCCTTCATGTTGATTCTATACCTGCAAGATATATAAATGTTAGGCAAAATTATGAGATATTTACTTATTTTCACTTTTTTTTTCATATATGCCTCTTTTGCATAAGGTTGAGAACTAGTCTGGTAGTACAGAGTATAAAGAAAAGAGAACTAAGGGTTACTGTTCTCTGGGTAAAAAACTGGCTGGATGCCTGAGCCCAAAGAGTGAATAGAGTTACACCCATTTGCAGGCCGGGCACTAGTGGTGTTCCCAGGCCAGTCCTGCTTGGTATCTTTGTCAATGAATGATCTGGATGAAGGTTTCAAGTGCACCCTCAGTCAGTTTGCAGATTACACCAAGTTGGGCGACAGTGTTGATCTACTAGGAATGCTCTGCGGAGGGATCTGGCAGGGATCTTTAGTCACGACAACCCCATGCAGTGCTACAGCCTGCGGGCAGAGTGGCTGCAGTGCTGCCCATCGGAAATGGCCATGGGAGTGCTGATCAACAGCCAGATGGACATGAGCCAGCAGTATGGCCCAGGTGACCAAGAAGGCCAATGGTTTCTATCAGAAATAGCGTGGCTGGCAGGACTAGGAAAGTGATTGTCCCTCTCTATTCAGCATCTTGTTGTATTTACCAGGTAGTTTATATCCTGATTTGCATAATTCACTGTTAGCCATAACTGCAGAATCATGTGATGTGACCGACTCCTTGACTTATAGAATTTTCCCAGTGAGGCATAATGAAATTTCTGTTAAAAAATTCTTTATTCTTCTGTGGAGATTTTTCATCATATAGTCAATCCCTAGAGTTGTGTTCTTTGTCCTCCCGTGAATACATACAATAGGGTAACAAGTTCAAAAATCTAACATTTTCTGTTGTGGGTTTTTTTTAGGAAATAAAAAGAAGGGGTTTAATGTTGTATTTGGTTACCATCTCACAATAATATTCATAATTCTTATGGGGATTATTATAGATGTGTATTATTACACATGATACTTGTTTAATTTGAAGAGTAGAATTTTCCTGAACTACATCAATTATTTAATATTGGCCAAAGGTTATTAAATGTGAGCAGAAAATGGCTTTTGATTAAAACTACCTATGGATATCACTGTATCCTATCCAGTTGAATATTGTTCGCTCAGCTTCCTGCTGAGAAACAATTTCAACTCTTTATAACAATAACTGAAATGATCTTTTGTCTAATGTAGCAAATCATTTAAGGGACAGCTCTTGAAAACTGACATCAGACTGCTTATTTGCAGTTGTATAAAGTCAGTGGAATGAAAATATGAGTGAAATGACATTTCACTTAAAACTATGCTTGACTCTCAGTATAGAGAAAGAGATATGTGAAATGAACGGAATAAAATTTGGCGTAGTTCAATCTATAGAAGACCAAATCTGTTGTGATTAATTGCAAGAGAACAATTTGTCAATATTAAACCACTGGTCAATATTTGAAATAAATATTTTCTATAATACCATTGGTACCAGTTATTGTTGCTTTTTATTGGTATTACACTTTATGCTTCGATATTGCTATGGTAACCCAGACGGTTCCTTCTCTCTCGTTTACAGAAGGTGAGGAGACTGGAGTGATGGATAGCCTGTTGGAGGCCTTGCAATCAGGTGCAGCTTTTCGAGACCGAAGGAAAAGGACACCGAGGTCTAAAGGTGAATAGTCTATCTAAGATTTTATTTTCCAGAGAAACTTAAAAGCATTATGGGTCCAGTGCTCTAGAATTTTTTTTAAATACTGTCAGGTTTCATTCATTCTTGCAATGCCAGTTTTCAGGGATGTTCAGCTGGTGTCAGTAACACTGGAAATGAATGTCCTGAACTTATGAATGGCCTGATCATTGTGACAAGACTATTCAGTATAGCCACATGTACTTTAGCTTTTAGGGGGGAATTAAAAGTTGTCTTGCCTCATAAGTGAGTCAAATTATTTCTCTGGTATATAACTGTCATTTATTCCTAGAAATACCTGACTTCTAATTGGTTCTGCTTAGTCATGTTACAATACTCCAGTAGCTTTCAAGGAGGTGTTTTATTTCCATTGTTTCCTTGCTTTTCCAGACATACCACAAAATCCCAGTCCAACCACACAGCGGCCTGTTCTGAAAGCTTGTAACCATGGTAATGAACCATATTCTTCAATTGCATGCACTTCTTAGCTTAGCTTGTGTAGTTGATCTGTGCTTTCAAGACTGCTGTGGGGTTTTTTCAGTTTTGTACATTAGTGGAGTACTTAACCATATTGGACCTTGCTTTTTAAAAATTGTTTGAATATTACATGCTGAAACTATACTTACTGATTACTTTGCAGAGCTCTTCTATCTTTTCAGGGGGTTTTATTTATTTAAAATTTTATTACGTTTTTAAATGTAGTACCTTTATCATCCTTAATAATTATTATGCAAGGATTTTTTTAAGGGATTATGGAAGTGTAATAAAAAACAGATATTACAAATGTTTTAAATGTTACTAACTGTTTGTTATACCAAATTGGAGAACTTTTTGCATTCATTCTGTGTTTGTTTGTCTTGGTTTTCTTGATACTGTAGTTGGAGTGGTGTAAGCCATCGTTTATCAGTATAATTCAAAAGGGATGCTGTATCAACAAAGTAATAGTAAATGTTTATTCTTAAACTCCTAAACTATCTTACAGTAGTCAGTAGGACTTGCTCATACGTGAAAAGTTACAATGAAGATGTGGGTGCCTGTTAACTTTGTTTGATAGACAGTCTACAGAATATTATTATATTAGCTGTGTGCTTAAGGAGTCCAGAGTGACAGTTCTCAGTGTTTCATAACTAGTGGCCTCAGGAAGAAGTTTATACCTGTACTACATATGTAAAGAAAAATTTTAATTTAAACTTACAGGAAAAAAAAATTCTTTCTTAGTTTTTAAAGCAGAATGCATTATCCTTTGAATGCACTATGCTTTGATATTTAAATGCTCTGTGGATTTATAAAGCAGATGCCATAAAGATGGTTATATTAATTACACCTCATGTTTAAGTATTTATTTCTTTAAGTGCCTGTAGCAAAAAAAAAAAACAAGCAAAAAACAGGGAAATTTTTAAACACAAAGTTGAAGAAAACAGAGCTGGAAGGACAGTTTAAAGATAATTTATTCACTTAAAGGAATTTGATCGAAGAGGAATCAAGTATATTTGACAGGTACTTGTCTAGCATGTAACATGTTGATAGTTGAATAATGACTACAGAGCACATCTGAATTTGTCCTGTAAATGTTTCTGCTGGTAAGAACAATTATATATTTCTTCTTCTCAACACATTCCATCTAGCTATCTGTCTGTGGAGAGACAGAATAGTTTCCAGTTTTCAAACTATCGTACACACATTATGGCCATGTTTTATGTTTCAAATTAAAAACCAAAAACCCAAAAACTAATACCAGCCCCCTCCCAAGATTTTAATGCTGCAAAATCCTAGTCTGACCCCTGGGCTGACTTGTGCATCAGATGGATGTAATTTGGTGCTAAAGTCGGAAGCCCAGATATTTGATCTGGAGAGAAGAGTAAAAGTATACTTTTGGATTTTTTTGGTTTTTTACCAAAGTCAGTTTCTACATAGAGCATTTTGTCTAATTCTAAGACATTTCAAAATTAATTCAGATTTTCTTTCACCTGCCCTGTTAGTTCAGGAACAGGCCAGTACAACTCTGAGCTTTTTTTTAAGGAATTCATTAGTATATTTTTGATTTGCTGACACTTGTCACAGTAGCTCCATGTCACATCTTCCTGGCTTGACCCAAACAGAGGACTGAACCTGATGTAGATTATGGTGAGTTCATTTATCAAGACCTTTCTTTTGCTTTTTAATAGAAATATATGGTCATTTATGTTACATACTGTCTGGAATGAATACTAGACCCCAAGTGTCAAACTAAATTTTTGGATAATAATAATAATAATGTCAATAATAGCATCACTGAAGTTAATGATGTGGCCAGTCAAGGCAAGAATTATAATGATAAAATTTTCTGTTTCTGGGTTGAGCAATGTATGATATCAGGGTTTTTTCAGTATTATCCTCTGTATCATTTTTTTCTTGCACTTCATATCTGATATAGATACGTACAAAATAGCCTATTCTTTCTATCTATATGGGTATAATTAAGTGATCAATACTATATATAATGGTTTATTACATATAAGCAAGAAATCTGTGATTTCAGCTTACTTCAGAAAAAATAGGATATGTTATTAGAAGTATTGGCTTGGTCTTTTGTTGATTTGGTATTTTTCTCCCAAACTAAAACTTTAAATGGATGCTAAATTTTGTATCGTGGAAGAAAAACCACTGGCTTACTCTGAGATTAAAATATGTGGAGATTGCTAAAAGTCCTTAAGCAGCAGCAATTCGAGCAATTTTCCTTGTTTACCTCTGTACTGATTTTGGCTGTTTGGGCTTACTGGTAACTGGTTTGGTTACTGTTTGTTCCTCTGAGACTAACAGATTCACTTATAGTAGATACTGACAAGACATGACTTGAAATGTCTGTCCTCTGAATCATTCAGACTGTAACAATCTCTATTGGGCAAATGCTATCAAGTTTTAACCAATCTCTTCTGTTTCAAAACACAACAAAACAAATTAATAAAATCTGGCTTAGCCTTTATGTTTAAAGATATTTCCCTTAATAAGTGGACTCCAAATCAGATCCAAGCATAGATGGTGTTATAACCCCAGCAAGCAACTAAGTACCACACAGCCACTCGCTCTGTCCTCCCTGGTGGGATGGGGAGGAGAATCAGAAAAAGGTAAAACCCATGGATTGAGAATAGAACAATATAATAAATGAAATATGTAATAGTAATGAAAAGGAGAGGGAGGGAAAGGAATAAAACGCAAGAGAAACAAGTGATGTGCAATACAATTGCTTGCCACTGTGGACCAGTGTCCAGCCAGCCCCTCAGCAGCAATCAGTGGCTCCCGACCAACTCCCCCAGTTTAATATGCTGAGCCTGACACCACTTTGGCCAGTTCAGGTCAGCTGTCCTGGCTGTGCTTCCTGCCAGCTTCTTGCACTGCTGCTCATTGGCAGAGCATGGGAACCTGAAAAGTCCTTGACTTAGAGTAAGCTCTACTGAGCAACAATCGAAACATTAGTGTGTTATCAACATCGTTCTTATACTCAATCCAAAACAGAGCAGTGTACCAGCTACTAGGAGGAAAATTAACTGTATTATACATGAAACCAGGACGGGAAACTAGAGAGCAGTGGCTCCATGTCTCACCGTTTCCTTTAACTAAACAGACTGCTTAAGAAAAAAAAAGAAGAATAATAAATTTAGTGAAATGCTAGGTATTGGTGGGCCATTTTTCTCTTTGTGATCTGTTGAGCTCCCCAGAAAGCTCTAGTAGTGTCCAGCTGGTACTTGTGATTACAAAGGAGTACGAGTTCTCACGTTACATCCCAGAGTAGCCTATTAGGTGTGTTGTTTTATTTTCAGTCCTACTCTTCTTTTATTGAATAGATAGCTTCTTTCTAACATGGTATGTAGGTTTTGTCAAGTTTAAATCTGCTCTATTTTTGTGATCAAAATTACCAGTTGTGTTTTTAATGCTTGTGACAGGACCCATCAAGTCAGATTATTTCTTGTGGAGAAAAAGTCTTGCTGCATAATTAACATAAATAATATACATTGGGAATTGCTGAATCTTGGAAACGTTCTAACGCCTTTGGAATGCAAATAATATACACTAGATTTTAATTGACATAGATAAGATTAGTATGTTTTGTTCCCATTCACAGTGCTTTGTATTTTTAAATTACCAACTAAATGCATCTCTGTGCAAAACTACCTGTAAAGTTTACAATTTGCTTTAACTGCAGAAGGCCATAGGCTACATGAGATATTGTGGTGTACTCTTTTGCTGTAATTCCCATTCAGAGCACCGTATGACACAAGTAGAGTATCAGTATAGTTTTAGTGTTGTACTAATAGAGGACCTTTTTATTTTGTTTAGGGAGCAGAAGAAAGCACTTAATTTTCAATGATTGGGATTTTGCACATTAGAAAATCATTTCAAGCAGCTAATAGCTATGGCTGATCTGAGTTTATCAATTATTTACAACAACAGTCAAGGCATATTTGCAGCTTGCATGTTTGTTTCAAGCTACTTAAGTTCAAATACACAGAGAAGCATATCCAAGACAGTGCAGAGCTCACTGCAGCGCAGAAAGCTGCATTATTCACTAAGTTTTCAGTCAGGTTTTGCAACCTGCATCAAATTCTCTGCTGCTATGGCTACACATTTCTTTGCAGTAACATTAACCAAGCTAATGTTACCTGAATTGCATGAATACAAATTCAAGATGTAGCTTTGATTGCATATATACATGTACCCTAAATGCAGCAGAAAGTGTTTGCCTTTACAGGCAGATTGTATTCAAAATGCTATGAGTAAAGAAAAGCTATAATAAAATGAAAGTAAAAAAATGCATATTGCTTTTTGAGACTGCAAAGGTTGAAAGAAATCTTTGACTTTCACAGTAAGAGATAGTTGTAATTGCTATAGCTGCTTGTTCAGTAAATCTATACACAATAGAATAATTTTCATGTCACATGTAGTCTGAAGCATTTAAAGACCTCTGCATAATAAAATCCTTATAAGCAATGTCATTCTGTGCAATTAAGCAAAAGAAAACCCTTTTTTCATGTACATTGGGTTCTTTTCATCCCGTATTTGTAATAGAACTATCATCTGATATTCATATTACTGTCTCTGCTACCTTATTTTTGACAATTGTAGCTGACAGTGAGCTCAAGCTCATTTTAGTTGTTGAAACCATGTGACCACATAGAGGTCACTTTTATTTCATCATTGCTGTATATGACAGCAAACTGTGATTGGCATTTCAACCTAATTTTTCCTTAAATCTGTTTCTGTTGCTGTCTTTTCCTCCACTGTATGTAGTGAATGTTAGGAAGTACCTATCACTGGAGAAGCTATGAAACCCATAAAGATAACTTTTTACCCAGAACATGTTAGCAGTAAAGATACTTTCTTGAGCATTACCAGTTCTCTGCAGTAGATACTGCTTTGAAGGCACTATGCATGTTAGCCTTGTGGTCTGAAAACATCAGTACCTCTGGTGGAGAAAATTTTTGTAAGGCATTGTAAAGTTTTACTCAATACACAAGTTTCCTCAGCAGAAAACTGGGAATATCTGTTGGCACTGTTATGAAATGAAAACATTTAATAGGATTTCTATTAAAAATGGTTTTCAGTTGTTGCCATTTTAAGACCAAAGCTTCACTTCAATATTGACTTCATAGGTCAAGTAAAATTGCTGCTTATTCTAACAGAAATAATTCCCCTGAAACCATCTGCACTGTTTATAATAAAGAGTTTTTTCCTAGAGCAGACAGCAAAGTTCAAAGAAACTGACCATAAAAGTCAATTTTGCATCTGTGGAAAAAAATTCCAGACAAGGAAAGTGAATTTACACATTTTTATTTCTTTGTTTAGAACTATTTCTGCATTGTCATAGTTGCAAACACATGCAGTCACAAAGATGTCCCTGAAGAATTTACATTCCAAAATATCTAGGAAAAAGATTAATTTTGATGCAAAAAAAAAAAAAAGATTTTAGGATCTTTTTTAGTAATCTTTTGCTCTTGTAATTTAATGAAGAAAGTATCAAAGTCAGAAGGGATGATAACCAGCAAGAAGAGTTTGGAAAGAAAAAATAGATATTTTGATTTTTTTTTGGGGGTGGCCTTTTCTAACAAAATACCCTTCATAATAAAGACTGACATAAAAAGATGAATAAAACTCTAATTTATTTATTTTTAATTGGCAGTTGCTGAAAAATGGACAAAGACTCTGTTAAGAATGGAAAAGGGTACTTCAAATTAGTAGCAATTGCATATTAGTACTGTGAAAATAGTGATATAGACTGAAAGAAAATGTTGTCTTCCCCTTAGTATAAGCTAAACACACACTATCAACCTTAGGACTATGTGTATTTAGAAAAGGCGGGGACGAATTGTAATCTGACAAAAAATGTCTTGTGAGATTTCTCTTATCAACTCTCATGAGTAAGGTGGCACACATATCCTCCACTCTGTGTCTTATCATAAAGAATTATATGTGAACATAATATAGACATAAAACAGAACCAAAGCTTTTAAAGAGTAAAAATTTTAGGTACTACCTTGAGTCAAGGTGGACCTTATAATGGGGCTTTCTCCCTAGAGGTTTGACAACTTTATTCCTAAAGTGTGACACTTTGAAGATGTCAAATTAGGCACTCAGAAGAGCTAATTGCTTTTGTAAATATCTTGGCAGTGTTCATTGGTACTAGTTGAATAAGACCGCTTCTCTCATGGGAGGCAGGGACGTTTTCTGCAAGATAAGAACTGTAGCAAAGAGGTGACATTTGAAAGCAGTGACACTGTATATTCTATAATTGCACACACAGTAAATGTCAGCTTCATAATCGTCAAGGTAGGTAACCAGTTTTTCAAAAGCTACAGTGGGCAAGTTATATATTCAAGGCAGTCTGCTGAAAATGTATCAGTGGAAAATCTTAAATCTCCAAAGGGAGATGTAATTTACTAACAATTTACCCATATTTGTCTTTTCATTGCTTAGTCACGCAGAACTTCCCATTCGGAGACAATTACCGAGTTTATATGTATAGCAAAGAGATTCTGTCACTTCTCAGAGTACCTTTCAAGTCTCTTCTATATTTGTTAAACAAGATTTTAGCTATAAATTTACCAGTCTCTTTCAGTTCTGTTTTCTGAATGTTAAAAACAAGTAGTATCTAAACTCATGCCTCATTCTTCAGAGGCTTCTAGAAATTTGATCTGAATAGAATAAATAATGTAACTGTTTACTGAACAACAGCCATAAAGCTCCTTATAAAGTGGTGATTTTTACTATATATATAACATATACATGTCTATCTTCTTAAAGGGGTTATCTTTCTCTAAAAAAAACGCAAACAAGGCCCAAGTGACATATTAGGTAGGAAATTTTCATCAACTAGATGTTAGAAAAGAGTTTTCTCTAGTTAAAGACTTCACTGAGGACAAAATCCGAGGTAAGAACAGCGTATGATTCCTGACCTGAGTCTGTTTTGTGACTCAATAGATGAGTCTTGTGTATTTCCATGATACATGATTAAGGCAAAATCTGCATCAATCACCCAGCAAAATATTCTGAAGCACCCAAAGACCCTTTCTTGGTGTAGATCATTATTGGTAAAGGAAGGAAATGCAGGGACCAAATGCAGCTCTTGTATGAATGGCAGGAAGAAAGGTGATAGCCAGGCTTCCGTGAATGATCTGGAGTAGTGTGAGCTAGTTCGACTGCAACCCCTCTGCTATTACGATGATGTAGCTTACAAATCCAAGGTGAGAAGCTGCAGTTTAAGTATTTTCAGGAAAGAATATTTGGATTTTGGAAGATATGGGGCTAATCAATCTATTCATTTTCAGCTTACACTGTGAAGTAGTTTGACTCTTTTTCTTGGCGTGGTTATGTGTGGGTTTTTTTAAAAAAGCAAACAAACAACAAAAAAACCCAACAATTTTTTAAAGCAAGATGGTTTTAACCAAACAGAAAAATTAGGTGAAGTCCATGCAATTTCCTAGAAGATTTTATTTTCATGAGAATAACTAATATGTCCTTTTTTCTTTCTCTAACTGTCTAGTTAATAGCATGGTCTTTCTGTTACAATATTTTGTCACAGTATCTTAAAAAGAACATTTATTTTGTTATGGTGAAGTTTTTCATTTTGAGGGGGGGAAAAGTTTTTATCATGCTTTTTGTCTCCTGATATTATCTATTTCCATATACGAGAGAAATTATAAACCCCACCCTCTTACCTGACTCTACAAGCTTGACCATATTTGCCTTAGGTTTTAAAAAATCTAAAGAATGGGATTTGAAAAACTTAGGGTGAATTTATTCTACACTATTTCTCTCTCCTTGTGGCATAGCAAAACGATAAAATAAGAAATTGAAAAGATAACATCGAGAATACTTAGTGTCATAAACAGGGAAATGGAATGAAATCTCAGCAGACTTTCAGCATTGGCAAATAATTATTCTAGAGGTTTTTCTTTTTATCTGTTTTTTTAGGCTTTAAGCCGATATTTGAAAAGAGATGAGTGTTGTTCATGGTGTGTTAGAATACAGTGCACATAAAAATGCTTGAATTAGCTGCCTACAGTCTATTTTGTGCGCTTGAAGCAAGATAGCTTGTAGGAACAAATTTGGATATCACAGCCCAGTTTCAGGGTTTCGACAGAGATTTGGGTATCTGTGTACAGCCACCTAATCGAACTATGGCGGTTTCAGAACTGCATCCGAGAATGTGGCAGGAATCATCATCAGCCTTCCCCATCCAGTATGAGTATTTGAATTACTAGATGCAGTAACATTTATTATTTATGGTGTACTCTGTGGGCAGAGGAGCTAATGAGCAGAAGGGAACTTTCCAGGGATACTGAAAACATGGTTTAAATCCTCTCCCTGTCGGAATAATAGAATCTTGATGAACCAGAGTTAAACACAGCTGAGTGAGAGCTTCCATTGTCCAGGTTAACTTTGGCACCTAATTTTACTGGTCTTTTAGTTTGGTAACTTAATAACAAGAGAAGACATTGCTATCAGAGTTGTGTAACTTTACTGAAAGGCAGTGGTTTGAGACACTACAGACATGCATTAGCCAGAGAAGTAAGTCTTGAAGTTGGTGATCTTCTAGTTGTTTTCTCTCATCTCTGGGGAAAGGATCAGAATATAAAACCTATTAATACATAAAGGCTTCTACTGCTTTTCTGGCTTTGTATAAGGTTGGCATTTTGTGTTTGGGTTGGTTTTTTTACTATAGTCATAATTACATTTGGTAATTATTTTTTTAATGTTTCCTTAGTTTCAAAAGGAGAGATTAATCCCCAAATACTCTCTTTCAATTCCTTGTCAAAATTACTTTCTTTTCTGTGCATAAGCACAGAAGCATTTATCTGAGGGGATATTCTTATTTCAGTGTGTGCACTTTATTGCTGTTATTACCAGAGAAGGTAGACTGAATATATTTTTTCTTCCTATGTTTTAAAATGTAAATATTTCCTTTGATCCATCTTTTCCAAGAGAAAGTGAACTTTATGTCTAATCATTCACTGCACCATCACTAGCTCAAGAACTGGCTGAATCAATCCAATGATTCCAAACCTACTGATTAACTGAGATGAGCATGATGCCAAGTTAGGCAATTAGGCTGATGCTGGAGCTCGGGGAGGACTTTGCTACGTTTTGGTCAGTATTTATAAAATGAAGTAACATTAAATGATAACTGCATCAAAAGAAATGCTACAAGCTGGTAGACTGCCTCATCCTTTACTCTGATCCTACTCTTTTTTTTTTTTTCGTTGGGGGGAAGTGGAGAATGGCTTTGGTTTTGGTTTGTTTTGGTTTTCATAGAATCATTAAGGTTGGAAAAGACCTCTGAGATCACTGAGTTCACTCTTTGACTGAACACTACCCTGCCAACTAAACCATAACACTAAGTGCCACATTCAGTCGATCCTTGAACATTTCCAAGTATGATGACTCCACCACCTTCTTGGGTAGCCCATTAAAAGCTTAACCATCCTTTCAGTGAAGAAGTTCTTCCTAATGTCCAACCTGAAGCTAACCTGGTGCAACTTGACCTTATCTCCTTTTGTCCTGTCATTAGTTGCCTGGGAGAAGAGGCTGACCCCCAGCTCCTTACAACTTCCTTCTAGGTAGTTGTCTGAGGTCTACTCTGAGCCTCCTTTTTTCCAGACTAAACAACCTCAGCTCCCTCAGCCACTCCTTGTATGACTTACTCTCTAAACCCTTCACCAAATTTGTAGCACTTCTTTCAACACTCTGCAGCACCTCAATGTCTTTTTTGTAGTGAGCGGCCCAGAACTGAACACAGTGTTTGAGGGCACACTGCTGGCTCATGTTCAGCTGGCTGTTGACTAGCACCCCAGGTGCTTTTCCACTGGGCCTGTTCCCAACTCTTCTTCCCCAAGCCTATAGCATTGCAGGGGGTTGTTGTTACCGAAGTGCAGGACCTGGCACTTTGCCTT
>VYXB01008737.1:165003-195282 GCA_013397135.1 Pachyramphus minor
ACCCTCCAGCGGATCAACACTCCCACCCAACTTGGTGTTGTCTTCAAACTGAGAGTGCACTTGATCCCCAAATCATCAATGAAGATATTAAACACGACTGACACCAATACTGGGGAGCACCACTAGTGAGTGGCCACCAACTGGATTTAGTTCCATTCACCAGCACTCTCTGGGCCCAACCATCCAGCCATTTTTTAACCCATTTTTAACCTGTCCAAGTTCTGGGCTGCCAGCTATTCCAGGAGAATGCTGTGGGAGACAGTATCAAAGGTTTTACTGAAGACTGGGGAGACTACATCCACAGCCTCTCTCATTGGTCACCTGGTCGTGAAAGGAGATCAGATTGGCCAAGCAGGACTTGCCTTTCCTAAACCCGTGCTGGCTGGGCCTGACCCTCTGGTTGTTATGTACATGCTGTGTGATCCCACTCAAGATAATCTGTTTCATAATCTCCACCAGCATCAAGGTCAGGCTGACAGACCTGTAGTTCCCAGGATCGTACTTTTGACCCTTCTGGTAGAAGCGCAAAATTTTTCCCAATTTACATTGTTTGGTTCTTAAACTGAGATCTCCAAGCTCTGCTTTACAGGCATCTACAATTACAGTGAAAAGTAGGATCAAAACACTAAACACATAAAGTGCTTTATAATGTTAATTACTCTGGGATATCAGGTATTAAGCATTTTTAACTGATGTCCAAAATTAATCTATATGTTTAATCTCTTGAAGAGATGAAATACCTCATAAATAAATGCACAGTTTAGGGTGTTCGTAGTGGAGAGAGAGAGAGGCACGTGCCTATCTTACACAGGAGTTAGCTTATATGAACTGTTAATAGTCAGTGAGTTCAGGCCTCTAATTTAAAGTGCTTGAGGCTGAGAGACCTGATAAGGTGTCTCCATGTTTCAGTTCTCTGTCTATAATAAAGTTAATAAAACAGGGCACAGCACACTCAATACTGCAGATAAAACAAGAGCTTGAATAGACGCTCTTAAAGTCAGTATTCTGTCCTAAGCAACAAATGATACAAGTGCTTCTGAGGGGCAAAAAAAGTAATTCTTTTACATGCCTACATAGAAAATGTACATTAAATTTGAATAACTAACTTTGTTATGCCTCCAAATTCTAGTACTTTGAGACGCAGCTCTTTTCTGAAAGAATGTGTTTGTGTAATTTGTATTACACTGCTAACTACAATGATGATAATAGTTTGGAGTGTACTCATGTTTCATTAGACTACCTGAATTAAAAGTAAATAAATCAGTATTGTGGCTTTAAGTTATGTGTGATGTACAAGGTGAGTTCATCATTTCAGCACAAATCAGTGTAAATCAGGATTGATCCATGAATAGTTACAAACTCTGTTCTGGCTGTTCAGCACAGAATAAAAAGTCCTTTGCTATCAAGTAATTCCTAGTTTTATAATTGTACTGTAGATGGTAGTCTTCCCCTTTCTCTAAGAAATATAAAATAATTTTAATTCTGTGTGATCCATCATCAGTCAACTACTCAAAAAAGTAACGTTCTTAAATGCTCTCAAATGTCCAGTAGCAAAAATAAATGAAGGGCAGAGTGCATTAAGGGATTTCCAGTTGTGTCTCATAGGGCAGAGAAAACTGCTGTGAGAGAGCTCTTGGGAAAGCTCCTACTCTTGCTGCCTTTAGCAGCAGTTTCCTGACTAATCAGTCTCCAAGCTTACCCCAGTGCTTTAAGTCTGTTCTTTCTCTGTTGCCAGCTGCTGACTGAAAACAGGACACAGCCAATTACTCTCTGCTGAGTTTACCCAGTCTCTGTTTATCCACCTAACAGCAGTTGCTCCAAGATCATTTTATTGAAAACTTGTTATGTAGTGAGATCTCCTATTATAAAATGTTGGATTTGTTTCAGTGGGGTCAAAAATACATGAATCTTACTGTCTAAGATTGGATTATATTTTTTGAAATAGTTGCATCCTGTGGGATGGAAATCAAAGCATGCTCGAGTGGAATTAATTTCTTCCTTTTCCGCATTCCAATGCCTGTAAATTAAAAAAAGGTTTACCTTCATTATTGAATATTAAAAAATAAACTGTTATGACTATCTTTAATTGTGTCATAGTCAAGCCGTATTCCAGTTTCTTTGTTTGGGGTCTGATCTTCTTTCACGTATCGTTTTTTCTTCCTTTCTATTTACGTCTGAATTATCACTGTATGAATGATACCTAATGATAGTTTTACTTGTTCCCAACCACGTCTTGTTTCATCATTATTCTAAGCCCATCTTTCTTACTCATCTATCAGTGGTATAGCACATCAGCGCACTTAACTCTAGTGTATGAAACATTTTACGCCTTCTTCAGTCTGTAACTGCAGATTTAGCCGAACAAAAAGGGCATTTTTGACCTGTGCCAATAAACCATAAAATGTACTGTGGCCTAAATGAGAATATTACTTATTATAGAAGTCTTTTACATTCACATTAGTAATAAAGCTGTGGTGAAATTGTGCATGTTGAAGGAACTAAGCAATCAGAAAGCCTGGGAAGACATCTCCAGCTAATGTTTTCTGGGAAGCCCATAGTAACACAAAATACGGTATAGTTTTATTATTTTTCTAATAACTGAAAGTGCAAAGAGATGCATGAAAAAAATTGTATTCCAGCTACTTAAGAGAAAGCTAAATGAGATGCAGGTCAGCAATAACTTGAAATAATGTACTGTCCAAACTTCATAAAATATTTTTAAATAGCTGTACAGTTTACATCCTTTCAAAGATCTGGGGAAAATGTTGTGGGATGGGATTCAAATATCATACCATATCATCTCCCATCCAAAACTGGCTGTCACTGAGAATCTGGCTTTGTTCAGATATTGCTATAAGATGCACTTTAAGATCTGCTAGCTCTGGGATTGCACCATACAATCCAAAACAATTTTCTTCATCTGTGCTTCTACAACGCCCATGCACTGAGTAGTTGTGGGGTGTGTTTTCTTATACTTAGTACTTCTTTGCTTTTGATTTAGCTCATTTGAAAAAAAAAAATCATCAAACAAACAGGAGTTACTTCTTACCTGTAGCTTGAAAATCTTTATTCCCTTAGCCTTCATTGACATAGTGAAAGTTATTTCAATGTTTGCAGATAAATAATGCTTTTCTGCAAGTGATAAGAGAACTTATTTGATCAAGAACAATTTTTAACAAAAATACTGACTGTATTTTATATGGAAATAAAGTGTGACTAAAATTAATCTTCCAAGCTCTGGTTTTGTCAAAGCTAAAGTGAACAGGTTAGGGAGAATTAGGAAAATATGCAAAATGGAAAGCCTCTTCTTAAGCTTGCCACTATGTATGCTAGTAAAGGACATGCTCCACTGCCTTATGTTTTTGGCTTCAGTTGCAGATTTCAGCCTTAATTTTATTTTTTGTTACTAATGCATAATTCTCTTTACATCAAATTGTCCACCTTCAAAAACTAAATTGAGTGCAGTAAAATTTTATAATCTGTTAGTTTTCTTGGAATATGGTGAGCATGCTAGTGGAGAAGTCTACTTCCAGGTGCTTTATGTTCGGAAAACACTGCTGCAGCATTTTCAGATTTTGGAGCTAATGGTATGATTTTTACAGGAGGTACGCTAATGAGAAAAGTATATTGCTCTTGAATTGTTTTGTTCTGATGAAGCACAGTGCTTCCCTTTAGTGTCAAGTTCTCTTGCATGTCTTTGGGATAAAAAGAGTTTGGTGGTTTTCACACTGCACAATGCTGAAAGTATCATAATTGGTATTTCAGGTTCTTATGATGTTCTTGTATGGTGTATCAAAGATATTAAGGTTGAGCTTTGAGCTTATGCCATTTTCAGTACACATTGAAATCCATCCTCCGTTTAATGAGAGTAACATACTTTAACAGATGTTTCACCTGTTGCCTTTGAGGAGTTTCATATCTTTGAAGTATATGAGTAGTGTTGGATTTAATATTAATTCTTACACTTGTATAGAAGTGGTATGTGGAAGTGAACAAATCTTTCAGTTTACTCAGTAAATCAGTCCAGGCTTATTAAGTCAGTTTAAGAATAGAATTTCTATCAGTTAAACTTTCCACTGGGATTTATGATTGGTGTGCATATAATAACTCATTACTGATCAATGCACGAGAGATGTTTTGTTGTAATATGTATTCATGGGAAGTATCTGTACTCATTTTCATTTTTGTAAATAAAGTCCCATTACTTTTTAATGAAAAATTGAGTCAACCTTGAAACTCACTGGATCAAACAAAAGCAGTGATTTTTCTGGGATACTCTTTATTTCAAAATAGGTTTCCAATGAATATTACTTATTTCTTCCTTGTTGGAAAATTACATTTTCAGCAGTTTAAGGAAAGAAGAAATACTGTGGTCTCACCAATATTATTTGTCAAACTAAATTAATGGTTGAAGCAAGTTAATAAGACTATCTTCCAAAGCAGCAAGAAGATAATATAAAAATTTTCCATGTGCCATCACAGGCACTTACGATACAATTTTCATATTTCTTTATCACAATCAGAGTTTACCTAAGAGTTTCATTTCTAATGTAGTAGAAATAATTACAACTTGAACTCGGGGCAGGGGGGCTATTAATTGAAAGAAAAAGTGTTTATAGATTTTTCTTGTTAGTTTTTAGAAATTGTTTGGTTTGTGCCCATTCCTTTGATATTTTGAAAATGAAAGGCAATAGGGAAATAAATTATTTCACACAAACTGTGGTGCTAGAAATGGTATTGTGTTTTATCGTCACTTTTTAAAATCTACTCTTGTAATAATCATTCTCCCCATGGTAAAAAAAGCGAGAAAAAAAGAACTTACTTTGCAGAAAGAAATCAGTGACGTATCTACATTTTTACTCTTTTGCTGCAATATAGGAAGCTGTCAAAAAATGTGGCAGCTGATGTCATAGTCAAACTCACTCTTGAGTGAAATGTTCTAGTTTCTCAGGACGAATATTTAATTACCAAGCCAGTTCATTGGCCCAGATGCATTAACATGAATGAGCTAAAGGACTGTTTATAGCCATTATTGTGAGTGGAGTTTGCATTTGATAAACTCATAAACATTACCAAAAAAATAGTAGTAAGTCTGTGATGTTTTCAAATGTTTAACAATTCACAGCAGCTTCCTGAATTAAATGTGTGGCCCAACAGGAAAAAGCAGCGTGAACTTCTCTGTTTTGTTTGGGATAAAAGTTTTGAAGAGTGCCTCTGAAACACTTTATTTACATGTTTTATTTTCTGGTACAGTATTTTCACTTAGTTCAGATTCAACTCAAATTAACAACTCTGTGTACTCTGGGATAATTAAATTACTGTTTCCTCTTATCTTGGCTCACCATGCAGACTGTTGCCCACCCCTGTAGCTGCTTTTACTCTATTGCTATAGCAGCTCCATATTTTGGGATAAATCTTTTCTTCTCCCCATCAGTTGTTGTTAAAGGAATGTAAACCACCTGTAAAAAAATTAGCATATTTGGACCGACTTCTTGCATTTACTTGTCTGGCTGTATTCCAGGTGTTTTTATGGCTGTGTAAGGGAAGGAGTAAATAGGTATTTGAGCTGTTCCTAGCTATTAAAATTGACCTGGATTACCCTGGGCTGGGAAGGAGGGGATGGAAGGATGAAGAAAGCCGGGTTCGTAAGAATTAAAGTGGGAAATTAAGGGGGAGGGATGTGAAGCGCGGGTGAATGGGTGTATTAGCCTGAGCCACAGCCGCCGTGTTGGGAGCGTCACCCAGGAGATGCCACCGCATCGTCCGGGCAACCTGAGTTGCCACGGTGACAGCGCACGACCAAGGGATGAGTACTGAGTGCTACTGCCGCTGCCTGAGCCCTCCCTGGGACCACAGGTGCCAGACGAGTGTTAGAGACCCCCACCCCGAACCTGCTTCTGGCAAAAGGTCTTCGTTCCCTGTCTGAAGCAACGCCCAGCCGAAGGCTGCTGCCAGATTTCAGAAGCTGTTGCACATTCAGCGAAACTTTATAGTCGTGGGTGTTTCTTTCTGGCATCTGGTGAATAAACGTAGAGCTTAGAAGACAGATATGGAAAACAAATACTGGTTCTGCTCTAGGGAAAATAGTGATGATGCAATTTTTTCTTTTTCTTTTTTTAAATTTATGTAGGATTGCACATGATTACTAGTAGCACAGGCACTCTTAATTGCCTCCCAGGAAAACAACATAAAACTGAAATTGTCCCTACCATTTTTTATTACATATATTTGTTATTAGATGTGTTATTTGATATTAGTAGCACAGTCACATAATTTTTCCTGCACTGGTGGGCATTCTCTGTAGTTTCAAACGTGCATTGTAATTACTCAGCTCTGGATGGGGTTTTTAAGCTATTTGTCTTTACATACTAAAAAGAATCCTCAAAATAACCAATTACATTCAATCTTAAAAATTTCATCAAAGAAGGACATCATTTGTGTTTGTTCCTAAAAGATGATAATTGCTCCACAGTTAAAACCTGTTGCAGTATTTTTAGATTACAGAGATTTGTGTTACCGTTGTACCACATCAACGATCTCGAAAGGCAGAATGTTTGTTTTTCTGCTTTTCTCTCCTGTCTGTGCACACATATCTATTTATAACATCCAATCCTTTCACTCAGTTATTTCCTTCAAGTCCAGGAAAATGTTTGAAACTGCCTGTAAAATGAGGGTTTTGTAGGATTTAGGTTTGGTGTTTCTTTTGGTTTGGGGGTTTTTTGGGGGGGTGAGGGTAGAGAGGTGGTGAATATTGTTGTTGAAATTGTAATGCGACACCCCGAAAGATTTAGGAGCAATCCTAGGCTGAAAATAAATGTGGTAACTCTTCCTTAAGTGAGTCTGTCATTGAACAGCAGGCTGACTGCCATCAAGAAGAAGCACTTCTGCCACTGTAGATGTATTTGGGGAAAGGAGGGAGTAATGGAATGGGTTATATGATGGGGAGTTTGTGAACGTATTACCTGAGAGAAATGTCTGGAGCAGAGCTGTGCGTATCTATTCTTTTTTTTTTCTTCTTCTGTTGGTAAGACAAAGAGAAAAAATAAATTTTACAAAAAAACCCTACATTTTTTCTGCATTGTATTGAAAAACAAAATTTCTTCCCATTTGGCATGAAATATTTGCTTTTCTGAGAGAAAGGAAGAAAAACAATAGAGAAAGAAGGAGATGGATGTTACTGCCTTTGCTCAATACCCAGATTGCTTCATCATTTAACCAGGGTATGAGAGACACAGATTCAGTTTCTTTCCTTTGTGTGAGAATATTTGTGAATTTTCTAGAAATAAACACGTCACCTACCCACAAGGCTTAGCTATTCTTTCCCAATTGCTACGTGCTCTGAATATCTATGAGTAGTGGAACAGTCCCAATGGATTGAGTCTAACTTAAGTCTCTGAGAAATGGGTTTGACAGAGTTAATCAAGACATCCAGCCACTGCATTGGATCATCAGCTTACTTTTTAGGTGAAGTTGCAAGGTTTATGGCCTTGGTTATTACAATTTAGATAACCCTTAGGTCAGGGCATAAAATCTAAGAAGATATAGATTGATCTGTGGGCCTTTTTTGTGAAGCGCAGGATTTTTTGTGTGGATGATGTGCTAGTAGAATCAAAAGAAAACATGCCTGCAGCCTTTCTTTTCACATGTTTTATACAACCCTTCTTCTTGTAATAACGTGAAAACATGCCACAATAGGTGACAATTTTTTTTTATCTGTCTTTGGAGAAACATAATCCTAAGGCACCTTCCCTGAATACTTTGGGAATAAAAGCTACTGTGTTTACCATAGTTCTTGGATCATAGGACCAATACTACTACTTAATGCTTTTTTTTTGCCTTTTCTTTGTTTTCTTTTGGAGGTTCACATTTTGCTACAGGATTCGAATGAATACAGCAACTTCTGAAAAAAGTTACTGTTCTAATTTCACTTTGTATTACTGCAGATCATCTCCCTCATTGCCCTTTTCTGGGGCCTTCGTGGGAGAAATTGTTTTAAAAGATGAATCAATTTAGGCAGAAGCAAGATAAATTCTTCTACACTTTCAGGAAAATGTCTCATATTTTTCTGTCAAATGTTCATCAATATGTATTAAGGTCTGGTGTGCAAGTACTAACCAGTCATTTCCTGGGTATTTTATATTCTTTTTTTTTTTTTCTTTTTTCTTTTTCTTGTTTTTTTTTGTCATTAGTTATGGTTAAGATAACCATGGGAAGAGCATGTTTGTAGTGTCCTTACCATGTTCTCCTACACTAACAAAAGGATGTAAATTAACATTTAGGTTAGGTCCAAACGACAAGCCCTTCCTAGTCTATACATTTTATGAGAAAATTAATTCATTCTTTCTTAGGTTTTACATTGTTATACTAGCATCTTCCATCACCTCATCAACCCACTCATTTCTTTATATTAATTCCTAGAGTTTGGTAAATCTGTCACAGTGATACATAAGAAAAAAGACCCTATTCTTTTGGACTGGATGCACATTAAAGATTGAAGTAGTTGGTTGGCCATGGTAAGATAACACTGTAGACATAAATGTTCATTGGATAGCAGGTGAAGTTTTTTGACTTTCTGTAATGTAAGAGAGCAGCCTCTTGATTAACTCACCTGTGGCATTCTAAATTTGTATATTATGTGTTCCTTTAAAACAGTGGGTTCTTTGATATCTTAATCTGCCTGTTAAATACAAAGTATCCAAGAAGACTGTTAGTCAATATAGTTTGCCCTGAGTACCCAGGGAAGGAAACTCAGAAAGGCAAGTTGTGTGGAAACCGGTTATAATCTCATAACCTAGCTATAAATACAAGTGCAAGATCTCAAAAGACATTCAGTTAAAACAAATTTAAAAAAAAAAAAAAGTGGCAGCATCAGAGAAACATCAGAAAGGGAGTTTCAGCCAGCCTGTATAAGTGACCTTGTTTTGGATGTTGTGGGTGTGGAGCTGAGCATGGTAGGAAGAATACAGAGTTTATTTATCATCTCCTGCTTGAAAAGTCTGCATTTCATTTAAATGATTCACTGTTCAACTTTCGGGTATAATTACCGTAAGGCCATAATAACGGGTCAGAAAGAGCAATTTCTTTTTGGATCAGATGATAGTATTACCTGATAAAGAGAAAATTCCCAGCAACGATGTGTCAATATATTGTAAAATTACAGAGCATGATTCTCTTAATTCCTCCTCCCATCTTTAAAAATGATTGATGCTTTATATTTTCTTGGTGTTGCTCTGGTGCCAGAGTAAAGGAGATTCTAAAAGAAACCAGTTTTATACATTAACCTTCCTGAATAGTTTATGCATTAAAAATTATAACAGTGAAGTGAAACCAGATGGACTGAGTAGAGTTGACAGCACCTTTCTGAGTGATGAAATTGCTATTGATTTATGACAAATGCCAGTAAAAGCAGGCAGGGACTGTTTTGTTGCTGTCAGATGAGAACTGAAAGTAGGCAGGTTTTGTTATCAATCATTTGTTGTCGGTGTAAGACAGTGGCAGGCTGTTATAATTGATTTGATAGCTCCGTCTGACTTGAGCTCTAGTGGCCACGGCACATCGTGGCAATGCAGCAGAGTAGAGAACTGACATGAAAAAGAAGTGACATGACTCCTCAGAGGCCAAGTTGTATGATTTAAAGGTGTATGTTTGTCAAAACATTTTATAAATCAGAATTTTCAGACTGAGATGTGATTTATTGATAGCATACAGTTTTGAGGTTAGTCTGGAAATGGGCTTATCATATATTGTAGCATTAATTTAATCGATGTTTTATGACCTAAAAGGATTTGCATGGGTAAAGAGACTTTTTTTCCCCTCTTTTCTTTGCCTTGAAGAGCAGCTTACATGATTTCATTCAGTTTGGTCTTTTGATGAAGCTTTTCCCCTGATATGGTATCTGTCCCAGTTATGCCTACTGTGATTGTAGAGTATCACTATTACTCTTTGATCCTCTGTAATAGGCTGGGGTTTGTGTTTTAAAGAAATAAAATAATAATGATGGCTATTGAAGACCTAATAGAACTATTGGATACAGCTTTGAGGACTTAATTCTGAGGTAACCCCAAAGTATTCTCTTCTGTAATGTCCAGAAGACCTTACTTATTTCTCTGTGAATTTCTGATTGCTGAACAATTTTAAGTTTAGGGTTCCACCTGAGTTAATTAACAAACACAGCTAGTCTTTGGTATTCCCTATAAGGGTAAGGATTATAGGATTAGAAAACACATAACACTGAATTATCTTAAGAAATATTCAAAACATGTGTAACTCATGGATACATTCCCCCTTTTCCCCTTTTTAAATATGAATTATAACAAGTAGATACAAAGTTTATTCCCAAACAGAACTATGTTACAGTACTTATTTTGTGTATATGAGAGCTTGAGAGATGAGAAAGCATCATATACTTTATGTAAACCCAGGATTCATGAACTAGGAAGGACTCAAACAGGTAAGTAGGTGAAAGGATCACTTGTTTTTAATTCCACTGCTGTGTGTCCATGCAAAAAGTCAGTAATTCTCTGACTGCAGCAAGGAAAGTATTTTTGCAATAAAAAAATGAAATATTGATGCTGTCCAGCAGTGTTCAAAAATAATTAATTCAGCTGCAGTAAATGTAGAGTAGGGCTGCTAGGTTAACACGGAAAAATAGACTAAAATTAAGTGATTGAAACAGCCTGGTTTGTTTGTTTGTTTAGTCTAACAGAGGGAAGGCAAGAAGAATATGTGTGAGTGTGCGCGTGTGTGTGTAAAATACACGCAGATAGATATTATATCTAATATAATTATAAACTGTTACAATATATGCAATATGTTGCATAGGTTTGGGAGGGTAAATGTTAGAAAAAAAATGTTGAATTAACAGCATAAACACAAGAATAAGGGAAGATTAGTAACAAATAAAAAATAGCATTCTAGAAGGATGGGTGGTTGGTCAAACATTTTAAAATTTCATCTATTAATCAGCAAGTGAAAGTATATTAACATCATCACTGAATATAATTAAGGAACTGGAATCTCTTAATACTTATGGCCTATATTTTAACTGATTTTTTCCACACTAATTTGTAATTTTTCCCAGTTAATTCCCACTTGCTTAAAAGGCTCATCTTTTTTTAGGTAAAATAGTCTCTCAAAAAGAGATGTTCATTGGTTGTATTTATATTACAGAAAAAAAAAATCTAATAGTTTGCACTCCAAATATAGCTAGATCATTTAAATATATGTGTGTTCTGTGAGTTCTTTCAATTTTATTAACATCCCTGTGTCAAAAAAGCAAAAAATGTTTATTTCGTTTATGCTGAGGGATATTATGTTCAGAGTAACATTATAGATAGGATGAAGAAGTAAAAGACAACTGATGGACATAAAGAGTGATCATATTTCATATTGCTTCTAAAAAAAAAATTCCAGTTTAAAGAGAGTGTGGATAAGAAGTGGAAATCTGCTTCAATTACATGGGTATTTTGATAAAACACTTGAAGCTAAGATTTAAACACAGCACAAAGAGAGTATTGAAGTCTGCAAGGAACCTGCAGAGAGCAAGAAAATTGAAACAACTAGGATTAAAGATGTAAGTAAAGGCAGTTTTATGGGAATAATCTTGAAGACCTTGTGTTTCTACAACTGGAAACACTTGTCATGAGATCACTGTTCCAACTCCTTAATGTTATTTTAGGAACAGATACCCAAAAACCCTATGAGAAGAAAGTTTCTGAAGAATTTGGATCTAAATTACTTGCACTTCATGCAGTCTGTTTATCATCTAAAATTTCACCTAGGCGCATTCACAGCAAGGCATCAGAGCACAGGTATAATACATTCCTGCAGATTACTGAGCAACTGCAATAAATGTGCAAATACTGATTAAAAACCCTACACAATTCTCTCATAGAAAACTATGCATTTGATTGCTCTACTTTTATACCATTTTTATATTAAAGAGTAACACTGTAAATCCAGTCAATTTAAGCTGTAAAATACCCTGTTCCACAAGAAATAGGTCTGGAACTTGCATGAGATGATCTGGGTTAATTAGCTGTAACCTTTAAGACACCATTCCAACATGCTGAAGTTCATGGGTTTTGACATAGGTAGAGTACTGAAATATCAAAACTGCTTGTGTCAAAGGTGATTGTGCTTAATGATGTATCTCAACTAGTGGTGTCTCTGCGTCCTTGTCTCACTATTTGTCTGCCTCACTTCATCATTAATTCTGATCTCTTCATGGGTGTTTCCACAACAGTGGAAATTTTTTATCCCATGATTTGTTTAATACACTAAGTTCCCCAGTTGAGTAGACTGCTTGCTTGTTACAGAGCTGGCAGTGCACTGAGGACTCTTACTGAGATCAGAGCTAAAAGTGGATGCTCTGCACTCGTGGTATGCTCATTATGCTATCAGTTTCTAACCTTTACCTCCTGCTTTTCCCTGAAAAAAAACCTGAACAAATCATTTCAGTTATTGAACTGGTATTTCTCTCCACCACTAATCCACAATTTTTATTTTCTATGTGCTGCTTTAGACTCCTGTGTCCTCTTAGCAAAATTTGAAACAATTCACTAGAATGTAACATCAATACTCCAGCCTCTGACCCTAAGGGTAAAAATTCTAGAAATTTCTTATCTTTTCTTAGATATTGTGAGCCATCTCTTTTTTGAGTACAACTATTTGACGTGAGCCACATAATAGTAATCTTTCCAAAACCAGTATTTGTACTAAATACATATTAAACCATTAAAAGGTAAAATTTAATTTTATGTGTCCTGTAAACTAAATAAGATCTGGTATTTGAGCTTAGTTACAGAATGATAAAATGAATAGCCTGTTTTCATAAATGTAATTTCCCTACTTGGGCAACTTTTTGTGGAACTAATAGGTAACTACTGATTTTTCTTAGTGTACTAATTCAGAGACTCTGCTTCTGGTCACCTGCATTAGACCATTAACATTTCAGAGAGCATTTCATTAACATTTACATAGTATCTCATCAGACTGTTCTTTGACTTGATATAGCGTGAGACCAAATCACCTCTGAGATTTCCCAAGGTGCTTCTTGCCTCTGAAGCTGGCATGTCAAAAGCCCTTAGGAACTTGCAAGTTTTTCAATTAGAATATAATGATGGGACTGCGATTCGGGCAGAGCTTTGAAGGAAGTGTACCAAAAGACACCAAAGACTCCCTATTTATCTTCCCATTGTTTAAGAATATAAAAAGAATAAAATAATTATGTATGTAGTGAAAAATCAAAACAGGTGGGTGAGCTGGATGACCTTAAAAACTTCAGAACCCATTTTAATCCTGCCCTCAGTGTCCTCTGAAAAAAAGTTCATCTCCTTCATCTCCTTCTATTCTGTATTAAGAAACTTGGCTGAAGCTGAGCAAGATTACTTCCTCAAGCAAGAAGCAAATTGCCCCATCTCTAAAAACTTCAAATTCTCCTGCCCTGCAATGGTCAGGAGATGGAAAACAGCCAACCTCTCTCCTTGCTACTGTGGCCTTTTCAAAAAATGGATGTTACTGCATCCTTGCAGTGAACTGTGAACAAACAAACTTTACAGCTATTTTCTGTATAATCCTGTTACCTAACACTAAGTGGAGATAAATAAAATCACTTCAAGGTGTTTAACTGTTATCTAAAGCTTTGGTGGGTAGGAGAGCAAAGAAAGCCTTCAGTGTTTGCCTCTTTGATGTTGTCCATGAATCTTTAGGTGGGCTGATTTAAAAGTAAACTGGTGGGAGAAATTAACCCAATTCAAGAGAGATTACAAGTCAGAGTTACAAAGTACTAAAAAGATTACAATAAATACAATGATACAGAGAAAACTGGTTTTAACGCACAAAGACGGATGTCCCAGCACTCTGTGATGAGAACAGGGGCTGCTGTGCACACATGGCCCCCCGGGGTGCAAAGTAAACGGAAAGGAAAACCTGTTTGTTCAGTTGCCTGTTGCAGTTCTGTCAAAGTAATGATCTCAGTCTTGTTGGGAGTGGCAGTCACAGTCCTGTTGAGGTTCTAGTCCTCCTCAGAATCCAACGCGTGGTACCAGAACTCCCTAAACCTGAATATTATATATGCTCAGGTTCAGGGGGGAATGCCTTCCCCAAGGGCGGGGAGTTTCACAATGGGTGTTTTTAACTTGACGTTTTAGCTGCGTGCTTTAAATCTAATTATGTATTCCATGTCTACTTTTTGCAGGTTTATTATTATATTTTTCATGGTTTTCAGTCAATTGTTGCTATGCAAAAGACCAATGCAAAAGAGGAAATCAGTAAGTTGAGGTAAATAATGCAAAATGGTCCCTTATAGAGGGGAATTATTCCTTTATTTTATTTCTTTGAATTGTAATTGGGCAAATGTGATTTCTAAGCTGCCTGTGTCCTTTTTCTAAAGCACTTGAAAACATTTAATCAGATACAAATGCCTAGGTAAATCCTACTGAGATATGAACAATCTCCATCTTTCTTTATCTTCCTAAGACCTTCCAGTTTTACCTTTCACCATAAGCTATCTGTTTTCCTGATGGAGAGGAGAATATAAACGATGACTCACTGTTCTTAGAATGTTGTTTAAGATGCTGTGTTCCAAAACTTTGCAAACCTAAAAATTACAATGTGGCGATCACCTATCACAGACATTTTACTAGGACAAACAATGGACTTTTCTCTCCCGTCTGTCTGTGGGTGTGTGCACAGGCTTATAGCATGTTAACTTGTAGCACTTGAAAATGTACATTATTGCATTTTCAACATGTATTTGTCTCAAAATCAGCCCTGGCCATGCCAAGTTATCTGTAATTTCAGATGTCTGTGAATTAATTCTTCAAGTATTTGACTATAATGTTTTTTAAAAAATTATAAATATGTTTCAGTGTGTTGTCTGTGTGCATGTTGTCTGTGTCTGAAGATATGTTCCAAACGAAAAGAACCAGCTTTAGAAACATATTGTAGGTTGTGATATCTAATGCTGCTATGACGTTAATGCATATTTAGTGTGTATTTCTGTGTTGCTAGAAAAAGTTCTGAATGTACTATATCGATCGTAAAAAAAGAGGAAAAGGTTATTCCTTAATAAGATGGTACTGAGGCACCTGATCATATGAAAAATTTACAATTAAGAGTTTTATCTGAATTCAGGGGGAAAACAGCTAAGGGAAAACCTACCAGAAAGGGATAATAATTATTCCCAGTCACCCTATAGGGAATTCTACGGAGTTAGGGAAATAACCTGTTTTGTTTGAGACTGGTAATTTTAATCTAGGATGGTTAATCCTACAGTATGGATCAGTCGTAGACCTGTAAAAAGTAACCATTTGAAAAACCATCCATTGAAGTATTGTAACTGGGAATGGAAGTAGGTACATGGTCTGGTCTGTTGGTCTAAATACCTGGGTGTTTAACTGCCATTCTAATATTAAAACCTTCACTTCTACCAAATGTTACATGAATATTTTCTAATTGACTAGTTCACCTGATCATTTCCATATGCAGCACTACAGAACTTAATATTTTAAAAATCTAATGAAACAAGTGGTTAAATATAGTACTTAGAAGAAAGTTCAGCAGCCAAGAAGAAAACTGCTGGGAGAAAAGGGAGAAGTGTTATCACCTGATAAGCATGACTGGCACAGTAGTACATTTTGTACTTCACTTTTGCCTATAAATACATTTTAAGCTTGTGGTGACAGAACTTCTTACACAGTTTTAATTAGTTTCCTTGTTTTTTAAGGTCACTCAAACTTCTAATGTGAATATAGCAATCATTTCCAAATTTAATCAGTATATTCTTTAACTCAAGTTGATTTGCAGTATTTATAAATTCTTAGACTATCCCTGCATATATCTTTTCTGCAGTTGGAAATGTAGACTGCAGAACTGTGGAACTGCATTGACTATAAGGCTTAAGGAAAGTTTGATTTTGCTTTCACTGGGATGCTGCAGTACAAGTCTGTTCTTATGTCCGTGTTTTATATCTGTTCAACTTTCCAGAAAAATGAATTTTAAGTAAGATTAGTCTGATTTTAGATATATAAATAATTGAATTTAGAGTTGCTGCTTCTAACACTATTTATTATCACTGTGGTATTTCTGTTAATGAATGCCAGAAGGAAGTTTACTTTAAAAAGATGGTTCACAAACATAATTTAACTGTTATCACATTGTCTAGTGCATCTTCTCATTGATACTTTAACAAGAGTTACATGAAGTTTCATGTGACAATGAGCCATAGGGTTTTTTTCCAACAAATCCATATGTACCTGATTAGTACTCTTGCTGTACTCTTTTTCTTTCCTTGAATTTGAGTAAAACAAAATATGGTTATATTACTCAGGAGAAATAATAAAGTCACTTTTTCACATGTCAGATAGCTCTTCTTCCTTTCATTATGCTTAAGAATCATAAAACTTAATGGATAGTTAAAAGTTTAATCTATTTAATCTATTTCCCTTTCACATTGTGAGTTCAAGGATACAGATACCATTCTCAATGGAGTTTTCTATGAAGAAATTAGGCAAACACATCCACATTGTTCAAAAAGAGCAGTATATGTTTTTCTTTTTTGCATATTTGTTTCCTTTTTTGCTTCTTTATATATATGTTTTTTAAAAAATTATAAATATATATATTTAAAAAATTACTGAATGGAGTATCTCACTGCTGAAGAAGATAGACAGCATTGATCTTGGCAATAAGAGGTTTATGTGGACTTTTGAGGTACCTTTATCATCTCTTGTTTTCGTTGGTATTTTGTTGTCTGTAGATGAAACAGCATGATAATTTTTTCTGTCTGTCCCCATAAATTAAGATTTTCAGATGTCCATGATTTTTATTAGTCTCTTGATATCTGAAAGGAAACAGTCATCCTATTTCTTGTAGATCAGTGTCTAAAACTGGACAAAGAAGCAAAGCTGATGAATGGGAGAATGAAGACATGATTCATGTATTTTAAAAGATGATCTCCTGTTCATGCCTTGCAGAAATAGCTTGGTATTTTGACTTCTGTTGAGCACTTCTCTGACACTTCTCTCTTTTCTTATTATTAGAATCACAACTTTTGGATTCTTACAGTTTTCTGAAGTCAAATCTTTTGAAAGAAATTATCGAGTGTAGCTGCAATTTACTTCGAGGCTACTTTAACTAATGTCCTGGGTCTGATTTTGTCTCACTGGGATTTTTGGTGGAGTTACTTATAAAATAGAGTCAGCTCTGTCACTGGCATTAATTATGTTCAAAATGTAAATTTAGTAGAGTAAAAACAAAAAAAACATACACTGGAGTAAAAGAAGTTATTAAACAATTTGGCTTTAGTGGTCTCATCCAATCAAAACTTTTCTTCCCTTTCAAGTAATGCACCAAGCCTTCATTTGGTCTCCTCCTTATCAGTACACTTATAGAGTGATTTTTATTCTTTCTTTGCTAGTTGTATCTCATTCTGGGCACTGATATTATTATTTTGTCCTTAAGCAATTGCATTATTCTTTGTATATATTTATCCTTACTAATTCTCTCCAATGACTGCAGTTTCTGTGTTTCCTTTCTGAATTTCAAGTCATAGAAGGCTTTGTGAATTAATCAAGTTGATTTCTTGCTACCTTTTCTGTAATTTTTCTACTTTGAGATAATGGGATTTCATTACTTTTCTATTGCCTTGTTAAAACATGCCAATATTTTTGAGTCCTCTTTTCCTAGTATTTATTGCTATGGGAACTTTGTGTGCAAAAAATAATGTGGGCAGTGTTTACAATGAAGTTAATGAAACCTGTATTTACTTCTCCTGTATAAAAGCATTTCTTTTGAAGATATAAACTATTTCTAGCGTTAATCTATGTTGGAATGTTGGTGTTCCAAACCATCTCTGTTAATAAGCAGCACTAAATAATAATTTCTCTCTTGAAGATTGAGTAAGGTGCTATATGCAATGACTTGAAAATGTTCTTTTTTAAAATGAAAAATATATTCTTCCGGAGAAAACCAATTTTTATTTCATTTCTTAGTTGCATCTAAGAAAATAATATAGATAGCTTGTCTGACATCAGTTCAGATTTCTGGAGTATTTAAGAATACATTTTCTGGAAAGATTTCTGCTTGATAATTTTCTCATTTCCCGTATTAAGAGGTTAAGATAGGAAGCTGTTCATACTGATCTGCTTGGCCTTCAGCTAGACCAGTATTGAGGGCAGATAGTACACTTAAAAATAATTTTTAAATATATCAAACGGCAAAAGTAGGAAAATTTTGTGATTTGTAACAGCATTTGGGAACTGCAGAATGTTTCAGATGACTTGAGTCTGAGACCATTTGATAGTTAATGATTACCATGCACACCAAAAGACACTAAGCTCTCTTTGATTTTTAGATATTATAAACCTATTTTCAGCTTATCAGATTCAACATATTTATTGAATATAGTGAAGAACTTCCCCATCCTTATGTTTTTCTACCTTTCTAGACTTATTGTCCTGTATATTCTAGAATATGTGCAGTTACAAGGGGAAAGAAACCTTTTCAAAGGTAGTGAGACCAATGTAATTGGGAAGTGAAGCAGCCAGATGACAGACTAAATAGACCTAATATCACATCCATCAAATTGAAATTGCTTTCTACTTGCTGAAATCTTATAGCCAGGAAAACCCAATACAAGATTTATTTTCAGCAGCAGCATGGATCAGATGTTGAACACAACCTGAATTTGAGGGGATTAATATAAACTTAGCTAGACAGAGAGGAACATGCTAAATACAATAAAATTTGTTCATCTGTTCATTGAAAAGATCTTGATATTTGAACAAAAGAAATTTTCTTTCTTATTTTAGGAAGGTTAAAAATTATTTTAAAACTACCATTGTTCTTTTTCAAAGAACTGTTATCTTTTATTTTCCTTTCTGTTGACTCAGCTTCATTTATAGATGTCTTTTCATGTATTTGTACTTTTCCCCATTAGATTATGTAACTATTATTTTTGAATGCTTGTAATGCACTTGATAAATCTTTTTTTCTCAGAATAAATTAGTTAAAAGGTGAAATGCCTTTTTGTAACTGAGCTTAGATTGACAGTTGTGATTTTGTGAAGTCACTGTTTTGAAGTATTGGCATAGGTTATTAATAGAACTTGAATTGGCATTAATAGTTATACTAAAGATTGTTGAGTCAAAAAACCTGAATGTAATGTATATGTAACCATAATATCTGCTTATGTATAATATGTCTATAGACATAATTATTTTTATATGCTTGTAACTATATATTTGTTAGTTTCAGGCATTAATTTTTCAGTAGTATCAAAATCAGGGGTTTCAAGAATATCAGTAGTGACAAATATTCTCTGTAGCAGTTGTTGTTCAATGTAGATATAGTGGTTGTTACTTATATTTTTCAATTAAAGGAAAACAGTTTGGTTTTTTAAAAAAGTACATTAAAAGTTGTGAAATTTTCCACTTTTGGTTGGTAAACACACACACTTTTGTACCTAAATCACTCATTAGAATTCAGAGCAGGTCAGTTATGTCTGAAGTTCATTGACTTTAGATTTACCTGGGTAAAATAATGTGTTTAATAAAAAACTATTTTACAAAGAATCTGTACCATCAAAGAGTATTTCAGATAACAGTGGTTGTCCTCTTTTTTCACTTGCTAAAGTGTTGAAGAAAATTAAGCCTTTTAATGAAATGTTACTGAAAAAAATCTAGAAAGTACTTGTATATTATGAAAATAATTGTAGTGCTGATTAATATTTATTATTGTTCATATTTGTGATTCAGATTTTTCCTAAGCTCATTTTTATGCGTATTTACAGTGCTAGTTCATTTTCAAGCAATAATAATGTTTTAAGCTTTGAATATAAGTTTCCCCTTGTGACAGTTCTACTAGAAGAGAAGCCCAGTTTGTGAAGTCTAATTACAGTAAAATTCTGATTCCATTAGCCTTGTAATTGGCAAGAATTTTGGCCATAGTGGAATTATGCTGGTGGCACAGTTGTATCAAAAAAAACCCCAAACCCCAAAACTTTTAGATTTGGGTTTGAGGTTTTTTAAGGTAAAGTCATATATTAGGCATTACCAGATTATTTTTCAGCAAGTGCAGAGCTACTCTGAATTATTACAGTGTGAAGTTCTAGCTATTTACTATAGGAATGTAAATAACGTGGCACAAAGCCGTGTTTATAATGACTAATGAAAGCTGTTACGCTGCAATCAGAGTGATGCAGAGCAACAGGGCAATTCATTAGGAGAAAAGCAGTTAACAAACAGCTTAAGCATGCCAGTTTGGACCTTTTCCTTTCAGCTTCAAGATATGTACTCTGGTCTTGGGTTGTTATACTAAATCGTTATTTCTAAGGAAAAGTAGGTAAGGAAAAGTAAGGCTATTGTTGCCTGCTGATTCCTGCTAACTCACAAAAATGCGTAGAGGAGGTGTCACTTTTGGCTTTGTTATGAATATGTAACTATGCTTGCCATGTTATGCCTGTTAAACATACTGTAGTTGTGATTTGCTGCAAAATCAATCAAGATGTTGATTCAGCACAGCATATAAGCACATACATAAGTCCCTCCTGACTTCAAGCACCTCTATTTAAATTCAATGTTCAACTAAACTAGAGCAGCAAGTCAGTAATGCAAATCAGGCAATCTGGACTTAAATTACATGCTTCTAGACTACGGCTTCTGTAATATTACTAATGTGTGTCTGAAAAGACAGTGCTGACATTTGTGATTGATTTTTCTGTCCATTTCTTTTTCTATCCATTTCTTTAAGACAGCATTACAAGGAGTAGGGATTATAAAAGCTATATTTAATTTCTATTTCTCTTTTATACAAACAAGATATATAGGGAAAAAGGCAAAAGTCACAGGTGCTAAATGATAAGCTTGATACTTTTGAACCCAAAATTTAGAGAGATACGAATACTTACAAAGCACCTTGCCTTTTTTTTTTTTTTTGTAATAAGCTGTTTTACCCAATACTACTGACAAAACCATAAATGTCATTATCTTTAAACATTACCAATATTACATACTGAAATCTTATTGTGATTTTAATTGTCTTTGCCCATACATCATCATTTCCTTTGTGTTTTCATTGAATAGCATTTCAGGAAATGTAATTTATTAAAAGGTGAAACAGACTTAGGCAATAAAACTATGATCTGCTGGTACAGGAGAAGGAATAAAAGACGCATCAAATGACCTGACTGCCATATTTCCATCTCTTCCTCTCCTAGACAGAGCAGGATCTTGCAGTTATATGATGCTGTTCAAGAAAAGGCTCCTTTCTTGTTGAAAGGTTAACTGAAAATTCAAAACCCCTTGGCAACTACAGTTAATTTATAATCTTCTATTTCTGTGATATACAAGTAGATATAGTTGTGAAATACTCTGTCAAACTTCTCTCTAATTGCCCACGGCTATTTTTGTTACACATGTTCAAATTCTGCTCCATATGAATTCTGCATATAACGCAAAGGATTTACTCAAAGTAGGAAATTTTAATTTCCACAAATTACAATTACACCAGGTTTGTTACAGCTTAAGACAGTTTACCAATAAGGAGTTTCTTGCTAGTACATGGTAAGGTAGAACTTTTGTAAGTCTGGTACCACAGATGTATCGTCTGTCACATGCACATCAGCCTGCTAGAGTGGAGATGCTTATGCTTTCACAGAAGCAACATCTTCTATTAAGTCATTCTCACTTTTGAACTTTAATAAGAAATCCAGACTTCCAGAATCATGCTGCATGTTGTGACTCATTAAATGAACAATTAATCATAGAATCATAGAATGCTTTGGGTTTGAAGGCACCTTAAAGATCATCTAGTTCCAATCCCCCCTGCCATGGGCAAGGACGCCACTCACTAGATCAGGTTGCTCAGAGGCCCATCCAACCTGTCCTCAAACACTTCAGGGATGGGACAAACACAATCTTTCTGCACAACCTGTTTCAGTGCTTCACCACCCTCTGAGTAAAGATTTTCTTCTAGTATCTAAACCTAATCTAAACCTGCCCTCTTTAAGTTTAAAACCATTGCCTTATGTCCTGTCACTGTCTGCCTGTAGAAAAAGTCCTTTTCCCTCCTTTTCATAAGACCCCTTTAAGTTACTGGAAGGCAGATATAAGGTCTGTCCTAAGCCATCTCTTCTTCAGGCTGAACAACCCCAATTCTCTCAGCCTGCTTTGCAGGGCAGGTGATCCATCCCTCTGATCACCTCAGTGGGCCTCCTCAGGACCTGCTCCAGCAGGACCATGTCTTTCTTCTGCTGAGGACCCCAGACCTGGACACACAACTCCAGGTGGGTTCTCACGAGGACAGATTAGAGGGGTAGAATTACCCCCCTTGACTTGCTGGTGACCCCTCTTTTGCTGCAGACCAGGATGCAGTTTGTCTTCTGAGCTGCAAGTGCATACTGTTGACCCATGTCCATCTTATCGTCCACCAGAACCCCCAAATCCTTCTCTGCTGTGCTGCTCTCAATGAGTTCATTCCACAGTCTGTCCTCATATCTCGGATTGCACCAACACAGGTGCAAGACTTAGCACTTGGCCTTGTTGAATCTCATGAGGTTCTCATGGTCCCACTTCTCAAGTCTATCCAGGTCCCTCTGGATGGCATCCCATCTTTCTGTTGTGTCAATTGCTGAGCTTCGGGTCATCTGCAAACTTGCTGAGGGTGCACTCAGTCCCACTGTCAGTGTTATTGATGAGCATATCAAAGAGCACCAGTCCCAAGTGGTATCCTTGAGGGATACCACTCACAAGTGGTCTCCACCTAGACATGGAGCCATTGACCGTAACTGTCCGGATGTGACCGTTCAGCTGATTCCTTATCCACTGAATAGCCCATCCATCAAATCCATATCTCTCCAGTTTGAGTCAGCCTTCCACAATGTATCCATATCTTTATAACATGGGATTTGATGGCTACTGTGTTTATTGGAAACTTGTCATCTAGTAGACCATATCTTAGCATGTCTGTAACTGTAATTGTTGAGTTCCTTCAAATGTTTTTGTAAGCAAAACAATTGTAAGTTAAAAATCTGGTTTCTCTTTTAATTGTAGGGAGAAATAAAATGCTGTGATTCTTGAGATATCTGAATGATGCTAATCTGCAGATTAGCTTGGACTGAGTTGTACATCATAAAGCCTTTCAGTCATATTTTGAAGTGTTATGTGGTAAATAAAATACACCAAGGAGGACATTTCCTATATCAACTTTCTCAACTTTGTGACTAAACAAAGGCAACAGCCTTTCTTAGCCTAGAGAGAGTAGAGTGATAAGTTTAACCTTAGTGACCCAAATGATATGTTTGCTGCTTTTCTGTAATTTTCACAAATTACAAAACTACCTTTAATAATAAGTTCTATTTTGTTCTGGTATAGTTTTAAAGAAAATTTTAGATATTTGAAAATTTGAAAGCAACAGTGCAGTGTTGCAGAGCAAAACTGAAATGGTATACTTGAACATAAGCAACTTCTGTGACAGTATTTGAAGTAAGCGGGGGTGCTAAAAGTAGGTGACTTCCTTGGTTGTGTTTCAGAAATAACTACAAGTTGGGATGATACTTAGCAGCATTTAGAAGATGACCACTACTTATCTGAAGAAACGTTTTCGTTCTTAAGAGGTTGCATTAACTGATAAGAAAATAATCTTAGAGAATGACAGGTGTGCAGGAGATTTTTCCTTTTTCTTGAATCCTGCTCAAGCAAAATAACCACTTTTCTATAGAAACCCTTTGTGTAATATTTTGCTTAGTTTAGTAGCAAAGTAAATTACATTTTCAATGTCAATCAACATAGTACTCCTAAGTAATCAGTGATAGGTAGCTTATAATTGATGACCATACCTAGTATCTTTTAAAGCAGTTCCAGAAGTAACTTCTTATGATTCTGTCATCTTCTGAAATCATTTAGTCTTTACGTCCCAAGCTTTCACTTGCAGAATCCATACAATTTATTCAGTAGCACCTAACTTTAATAGTTCTTCTTCATCTGAGTCACTAAGAATTCCAGAATTTAACCTCTAAGCCTTTTTTTCTTTTGAAAATGGAAAAAGTGAGCATTCATTAAAAGAAGTAAGTTATACAGGGGAAAAAACCAAACCCAAAAATAAACAAATTGTTCTGTAAGCTTTATTGTTCATAAAGCTTGGTTACTACACATTTGTGTCCATTAGTTGATAGGCTGTTTAAGTGAATTATACTTACTACTCTGCATAGACTAATCATACTGTCCTGCAGGAAATGCATGGGCACTTTTTGTGTTATGTTTTATTACTGAATTCAGTTGATGTGATTAAACATCACCAAGTTTGAATTATGAAGTTTGAATCTTTAACAGTCTTTTTAAATTGAAAAATTTTATGATCCAACTTAACAACTGTATGTCACTTTGAAGCTGGGTTTGAACGAGATGACCTCAACAGAGGTCTTTTCCAGCCTAAGTGTGGTGTGTTACCAGCCCCCCTGTCTGAAATGGTCAGGTCCAGGTAGGTTTCCAGAGAAAAAGCCAACCAAAAATTCTAGTAACACCTCTGCTAGTGACATATTTAAGAAAATGGAAGAGAAGATGTTGTCACAGTAAGAAATTTGGCAGCCATGGAGTGGGAGGGAGGCAGCAGGCCCCATTTGGGGGCCAGGCCTCCTTTCCCCCGGCCTTGGGCCAGGGGCAGGCATGGCATTGAAGTCTTTCCAGCTGGGATGTGTAGCAGCGGAGAAACAAACTCCAGACAGAAACTGCCCAGCTGAAACACGCTGCGAGACGGATTCCGGCCCGGCAGAGAGCAGGGAGGACGACTTGAGATAACAGAGCACCAAGGTCAGTTCTAGCAAGAGAAGAGTTGAGACAGAGGGGAGGAATTCTTCCCCCCCTCTCTCCCTGCAGCAGGGGAAAGAGACTGAAAGACTCAAAGCCATTATCCCCTATAACTATTGTACAGACTATAGTAGTGTAAGAGTCCCCTTAGAAGCCATGGTTCCTTAAAGGAGGACCAACTCTGAAGTCATCATGCAGCAGCACCAGACGAGAGAGAGAGAGAGAGAGAGAGCTAAAGGAATTTCCAGCTTGAGCTGGAAATTCTGTTTTTGAGCTCGTCCTCAAGATAACAGAAACAGACACTTTACAAGTGCTGCAGTAACTGTTTTAAAGGAAGAACCTTTCTTTCTCTTTGGACTGGTACAAAAGGGAAAGAAATACTTTTGTAAATATTTTACCAAAAGAAGACACCTTTCTCTTAGACTGAAAAAACCTAAGAGAAATGCTTTTGTTACATCTGGCACCCGGCCAAATGTCCAACACACACGGACCTTCCCCCCTTGCTTTTACCTTGCTTTCCCGAGGCAATAAAGACTGAAACTTCCTGACACGAGCCACCAAAATTGTATATAATAACCTGACATTCTTTTTTTCCATAAGATAAGCTAGGTTTAAGTAGTACTGTTGTAGTATATGTTATTTCTGTAAGATAAGCTAGTTTAAGTAGTAGCGTTGTAGTATATGTTATTTCTTAGTTTTTATCTTTCTAGTAATAAATCTTAGTATTATATCCCTTAAGTCAAGCCTCTGTTTTGTCTGTATAAAACCTCTCTCTCCACTGATAGTGACAGTGTGAAGGGGGGAGTTCGAGAAAAAGGGTTTGGTCCCGGGTAACCCACGACACTAAGCTGTTCTATTATCTGCGAGAACTTAATCTATTCATTGAATTTTGTAGAATTAAAACATATAAGCAAATTTTACAATGTCTTTAATATGAAAGGACTTCTTTCCTTCAGAATCCATGTAGAAGTTCTGGTAATTAATTTTTAGCAATATTTTTATATTCATATGAAAATCATAAGCTTCCTGGTTAACATAAAAAGACATTTTGTTTTTGTGTCTAGATTCAGGTTTTAATGAGGCAACAGTAATTTCAGAGAAGTGTCAGAAATTTTTATGCCTAAGTATTTTTATGCCTTAGTACCTAAGTTGTCTGTGCTTGTGCTTCATATCAGCAAAAGCATTGGCACTCTTGCACTCTCTTTATAACGAAAATCTGAGACTTAAAAGGCTTTGTTATTTTTTCCTGACTACCTTTTTAGGCTGATAAACTAAAGTATACATTTGTTGGATTGCCTTATGACTGTGATTTCACTGGTCAAGTAACTAAACCACTATCTTTATATGTCTCCCTAAAATCCCACTGGATTTTAGTTACTTATTAGCAAATCATCTAATACTAAATTATATTTTATGATGTTTAAGCAGAATCTGTTTACCTTCATGGCAAGCTGAGAAGTCCTTTGAGAAGTACTGCTGTTTTACCTGCTGAGGATTCATTTGCATATCTTCAGTAGTTCACAAACTTGATGGCAAAATTTAGCTACCCTGACCTATGCTTTGGTCACTGAGAGATTTTCCTAAATTACATATTGCAATAGTTACAAGATTTATTTCTAACTTTTTTTCTTCCTAGGCATCTCAATTAATAAAGATGGAAACATTCTTTACGTTGATGGAATTAAGCTTACTGTAAATGCAGTAGTCTACCTTGTCACATTCAAATTGGAAAAACAACAACAACAAAAAAACACCACTGTAGAAAATTCAATTTAGCATTACAGAGATTACTGCAGTATAACAACCCTTTATCTGTAGTAGGGTATAAAAGCACTTCTAACAGTGCATCAATTTTCACAGCCATTTAGTAGATTAGAAAGCAATTGTAAACAGAGTAAAACCCACATTAACTCCTGTCAACAGCCTGCCTTTTTCTCAGTTATGGATTTGTCTGAAATAACAATGAAGTCTAAAGTGATTGCATCAACATCACAGATTGTATTATAAATATGAATGAACCCATTGTAATGGACTGCATAGTAATAGATGGCAGGAATTTGTCCTCCCCATCAAAGTAACAGCTTTTGTAAAGGAAGAATAGCTGTGACATAAGGAAACATGTCACTATACAAGAAATTACTGCTTCCCTTGTGAAAGAGTAACTGCATCAAGTGACAGGTTTTTAAACTACCCCTACTTTAATATTTTAGCAATGCACCATTAATAAGTGTCTGGTGTTTCTTTTAACTGAAATCAGCTGATAGATGGATAGATTTATATAAAAATCAGGTATTTTTAAATGAGCAGTTATTTAAATAACATTACTGGGGTTTTGGGGGAGAAGAAGTAGTTATGCATGGTTTTTTTTATTTTGGAAAATTATGTTTTCTTACAGCTATTTGAAAGCAATAAATGCAGTGAAAATGAGAAGAATACTGGTTTCCCAAGAAGGAAGTCATTAGGTAGCAAAGTGATGATTACAGTAAACTGATTCATGGCCAGTGTGCTTAAAAATGATCTTCAAAGACTTGAAGATTCTTCATATACAATATCATGCAGAGTGGGGTGTGTTTTGCATTTTTATCATTTCTCCAGAGGATGCCTAATGTCTTTAGTTAACACTGGTCACTAGATATTTCCTAACGCCTGTTTCTAAAAGGTGAACTAGTGCGTATCTTTTTAATTGCTGCTGTCTATTTAAGTATTCCTTGCAGTCTTAAATAAGGACATTTTCTCTCCTACTCCACTACTTTTATTAGAAACCAATGCATTGTGGTACAGCTACCACAGTTATGTTAGGCACGATGCTATAAAATAGTATCTGTAACTATAAAATAGTTCTTCTCTGTTGTAAAAGGGACAATACTGTATATTTGAGGTCTGACTTATTACACATGAGATATTAAACATTGAAGACCAAATTTTCAAAAGAGGAAAAAAGTAATGTTTCATATTCATGAGAGCAAAACCTGTTAGTAAACTTTTGCAACAGTTGCAAAGTAAAAAATACAGTTTCCTCCAAATTGTAAGAATGAAATGTGGCACCATTTATCTTTTGTCAGCTGTTGTATTTCATTGTTATTTTGGAAAATGTTATGGCAATTACTCAATGAAACATTTTACACAATGACTTCACTAAAAAGACTTTAAATTTTGTCTGAAAAAGCTAATAGTTTTCTCCACAGAGATCATATATTTTGTTGGATAACCCATGTATAATTGTAGCTTCTAACCTCCAAATATTTACATTTAAACAAAGACAGTCTCAGGAATGGTGATTTCACATTAGTAAACATTCTGCTTTACCCTGTAATAGCTATTATTTATATTATTCATATTTTTGTAGATACAACAAGAAAATTTAATTAATGTTTTTGAGAATAAGATACTTAACCAATGCTATATCTAGATTTATATTACTACAATATAATATAAAACCCTTATGATATGGTAATAATAAAGGATATTTAATGAGATTTAAAAAGAAACAATCATCAGTAAAAAGTACACATCATAGAGTTTATTTTATAGTTGTGTGATTTCCTAATTTGTATTTTTCTACTATTTTTTTTCAAACCTAGAAAGCACAGGTGAATAAGTGCTTTCCTGCTGTATTGTAACATGCTATTGTTAAATACTCCCGTTTAGTGGATTTCATGTCTCCAAGTCAAATAAGTCTGCACGAAATTGAAGTGCTGTTCTGAGCCCTAAATTTATATAATCATAAATTTGGTTATCTTGACTTACACTATCCTTCCTTTCCCTACATGCTCTTGGGTGGGGCTGAAAATGTTTTTCATTTTAAAATTCCATCATGAGTGGATTCTTTATCATCTAATGCAGAATCATATATAAGCTATGCTTTATATAAATTGATAAAGTTACCTGTATCTCACAGTAATTTTGTTGTCATTAGCTCACTAATGATATTACTTATCATTATTTTACTAATCTGTCTTTAAAGAAATCTTAAATGCCATTTAAAAGCAAATGAAACTAAAAAGGAAAGCAATTGGTTGAAACTAGAACTGGTGAAGGTCCCAGGGTTAGAGAGCAAGCTATCCTCTCATTACCTGTTTTATAATGAAATCCTCAAGAAAGAATTACAGGTGAAATTACACTATTGTTACTGAACTAAGACAAGAAGTACAGTCTCCTCCTAATGATGGTCACGTCCCCCATAAAGCAGTCAAGAGTCACTGTTCTCATTGAACAGCAGAATTGTCTTCCCAAGGCAGATGACTCTCAGTCCAAGATTTACTGGTCTTTCTGACTGGGCAGTCATGTCAGTGTGCCCTCTATAGCCAGGTGTCCACAGTGCTACTCTTAAAGGTGTCTGTCTCTCATATACTCTGTTTATGTACTTCAACCCACTGCTCTTTCCGACTTACACCACTTCCATTTGAAAAAAACACCATTTTTTTTAGAAACTACTGGTCAGAAATTATGATTCAAAGCTGGCAATTCTTGGACATGTTTAGATACATGTAAAGCAGGTAAATAAAGTTTATGGTCAGGTGTAGATATATTCTGCTTAATTACATGAGATCTGTTTTGATTGCCCTCACTATCTATTTAAAACTAATCTAAGCTAGGCTCTCTCTCTAATCGAAAGAAGCCAATAGATACCTAAAGTATGTGCTTTTAATTGTGCTCTGAAGATTGCCTTTTCCCTTGACTAGTCCCTTGACAGTGTAATCTCTTTGCCATTATTGTTCTGCAGAGTCAGGCATAATGATTCTGCACCAGGACTACCATGCTCTACAATGATTTCATTATAGTGAAATACAGCACTACTGGGTAGTAGGATCTAGAGACAACATCCCACACTTTGGATTACTCTCAAAAATTCTGGTTATTTTGTGTAATTAGTGCAGTACAAAACAACCTCAGCCACCCATAGATAGATTTTGCTATAAATGAGATGTCACCAAATTTAAAATACATTTCAACTAGAATGGGCTCATTTAGCTGAAGAACAATGTCTGCCCATAAGCTCCAGAGGTTGTTATACGATAAGGACTCAGTGATGATCTCTGGCTCTGGACTAACTGTCTGTGAGGGTCCTGCCTCCCCATCGTCATCATCAACCGGGCGAGCCGATTTGGTCTTATATTTCTTCTTTTGGATAGGGGCAACCTCCATTGGCTTGGTCTGCCCCTTGGATTTGGCTGTATCATGAGTCACCCTGGTATCAGGCACCTTGTTTTCGTCTTTTCCCTGGAAGTGCTGTACCATACCAAGCAGCTTCCGGTAGGCAACAGCCAAAGCCCCACATGCAGCTGCCAGCTGCCTCTCCATGGATCCATCACGACCTCTCTCCCTCACAGCTTTCATTATTTTTGTAGGGTTTAGGAGTTGTTTGAAAGTGAGCCTCTATGTTGTAGGAGCTGAACAACTTTCTAGGAATTTACCCATATCCTCCCATAACCCATGCCATTCGAGGTTTTCCACCCCTGGGGCAGGCTTCTGGACA
>VYXB01008737.1:195707-302027 GCA_013397135.1 Pachyramphus minor
TTGTGAATCCGAAATTAAGAGGCTCCGATTGAGAGGAAAACATAGAGGAAGGAAAACAATAACAACCCTTTATTAAAGGATATAGAAGTGTTGGCAGAACAACAAAAAGAACTCAAAGGAACAACTGAACGGTAATGCTATACCCAAAACCCCCTTTCAACAGAAATGAGCAGTTCAGTTGCGCTTTTGGTGCAATTCTACCCACAGCCGGCAGGGGGCGCTTTTGGGTCTGGGGGTTGCCTTGGGGGCCCTCTGGCCGGGCGGTGGGATCAGCAATGGCGGCCTTGGCCCCACCAAGGAGGGGAGAGGGGGAAGAAAGGGGCTTCTCTCAGGAAAACTCACGTTGTCTGTGGCCAGTGGCGTGTCCCCCACTCTCCCCTCAATGTGCACGAATAAGACCGCTGCCAAAACACAGAAGCAGAGGGGAAATAAAAGGTGACCTCCCTCCCAAGACGACTCCTCTCTGATGAAGTCCAAAACAGGTCCGGACTGGGGCAGAAACGGGGGCCAGCAGAAACAAAATAGATCCCGGCAGCCAAAACCAGCAAGACAAAGGAAAAAAACCCTCCGGGCTCTCCCCTGTGCCTCCAGTTGCATTCAGCAACCAGAAAAAGTGTGCCATTTCCCCAGGGAGGGAAGAAAGAGAAGTTCTTTGCCCTTCCCCCAGAGACAAATCCAAAACCATCATCTTGGAATGCCACCTGCCCAGCCAGTTCTTTTGTGTTAGTTAAGTACCCCAGACAAACCAAGCCTCCCTCCCTCAGAGGAGCAGGGGGAAGGGAGAAAAATTCTAAGCTAAGTTCCTTTTTTTTTTCTTTCATGAAACCTATGATAATGGAATAAACATCATATTTAGTATGTTTACAAGTGAGAGACATAATTTTTAATATATGCATAAAATATGATAAGACAATGAAAATATTTCGTCTACTGCTTATTTTGAATGGTGATGAGACTACATGAATTAAAGTAAGTGCTTTTATAGTTTTTATCACTGCATAGTATTTTTATCCCTTTCTTTTTTTTTTTTATTTGGTGCATACCCTGCAAAAGAAGTGTTACAGGATTTTTATTGCTGTTTTGGTTTTTTTGTTTTTGAGAGAGTTCATAAAATATTTTCATGGGACTCAAATAACTTCTCCTTTAATTCCTTCACCTACTAATTAACTATCTTATTTAACAAAAATTCATGCACACAGGACTAATATCTTAACAATCACAGAGTTGTCTTGCCATTCAAGGCATCATCCGTAAAGACTCAAACAACTTAGTCCTCTATGGATGTGAGTTTAAGTGTAAGTGTACACTACTGGATTTTATAAGTTTTGCGTGGCCAGGACTAAATGTAAACCAATTTCAGTTTAAAGCAGTGAGGATTTTTGCATGAAGGGTAAGGTTGCATATACCATTTCAGAAGTAGGAATCATTTATTTATAAATCCAGAATATGTTTCAAGCTTGTCAGAAACTTTCAAAGCTACACAAAAGTTTGGGTATCACAAAACTGTAAGAGAAAAGAGCCTAAACATAAGATCTCTGTCTACTTAAGATAAAGGTTAGTGAACATGAAGGATTTTTTTAAAAGGAAAAAATGGCTGAACAATGTACTTAATAATGGCGACTTTCACATCTACAGTTCGTGTCAGCATATGGCATACAAAACAGAGTTCCCCTGTTTACATCCAAACTGTTCACTGTAACAACTATAATATAATTTATTTTAACTATGTTCTTTAGGTAGCCAGAAAAAACTTTGTGAAATTCTATAGCTTGGGTTAAATAAATTATAAGATGGATACTCATAATAATGGTCTATCAGGCCCTAGAATCACTGAATCTGCACCCTGTCCTCCATTATGGTGAAAATATGATCTCAACAATCCATTGTCTCTATCCAGACTAGGAAATTTACCTTTTATGGAGACTTTGCTGCAGTCAAATGTGTTAACCTTCCAGATCCAGAAGTTACCTTCAGATATCTTCAGTTCTCTTTTTACCTGTTTAAAGTATCTACATTAGGGTTACATGAAGTGCAGTTTAGAAGTACTTGGTTTTCCTCATTGACTGTGAAGGGAGCCTGAGGCAACCAGCACAAATTCATTCTGTCCAGTTAAATGCACATTGGGATCAAGGGCCTTTGGTCAGGCACAAGGATGCACAGGACTAAGCATGCTCTTGATACAAATAATTTTATACAACAGAGAAGTTGAAAATACAGTTTTGTTTATGTAGTTGCAATACAAATATGTCCATAGTCAACAAATTATATCTATTTCATAGTTCTAGTTATCATAAGCCCAGTTAAGTTTGTAGTTTATTGTTTTAAATGTAACTGAGAATATTTTAGAATATTCATTACCACAACACTAATTTAAAGGGAAATGCATCTACACAAATGTAATTAAACTTTTTGCTGTTATATAACCAAAGAGTTATAAATTTATACATCTGCTTCACCTTATTGAAACTGTCCTGATTCTAAGCTTAACTTCTAGAAAAAAAATCTGTGTTGTTAGTAAGGTCAGAAGAAGCAAGCATTTTTAAGAGATGTCAGATAAAATCTTAAGTACCATAGCTGAATTCTTAGAGCATGTTCTGTTTTCCCCACTCTCTTCTATATAGTTTTCCTCAGTGAAGTTGTTCCGCAAGTAAAAATATATAAATATCCAGCCTACTATTTTTCTGCAAAATTTCTACAAATGTCTTTGGAGTCTGCTGATTTGTTATTCTTAACACTACTGACTAATGTTGAGAATCTACATAATAATACCACTTGTACATGGTATTATTTTATTGCACAAAAGTGGAAATTGTATTTCTTCCATAGGTTGTTACTTTGAAATTAATAGTATTATGCTTGAAATTTGCATTTTAATAAATTTTACTTAGATCACAGTGAGCTGCTGAGCACTGGGAGATTTTCCAATAGCATTTGTTTTCCTCCTTAGCATTTAAAGCTATTCAGGTGTAGCATTACTCTTGAAATGAGCACTAATGAAGGTGCTAGAAAAGATTTGAGAATATAACTCTATTGTATTTAGTATGAGTGAGTAACTTAATTGATGAGCTAGCAATGAGTTTACAGAACATATTTGTTCTAGAAAGGTGTCATTATAATAATTATTATGTGTATTGTGTTTCCTAAAAGGTGTTTTTACCATCTCTTTAGAATATGGTGAGAAAGAGAATTTTCTTTATTAGAAGCATGTGGTTAGGGTACCAGTATACAACATGAGAGTAACCTATAGGCATCCTGGTCTGAATCAATTTGTGTGTACATAAAACTGTATGCCTATCCTGGGTTCCAAAAAAATCTTTTCAAATACTGAGTGATCTTAAATACATTGCTCAGACGTGATCATATCATATGGGCTTGGAGCTAAAGCCAAGGCTTGTAGTGGGATATATGCCAGTATAAACATAAACAGCAAAAGCCTAAAGAGAAAAAAATGGAATTGTGTTAAAGTCTGCCTTTAAAGTCTGAAATCTGTCATGTGAACAGCTTCCGTCAAATTCAGATACAATGGCAGCTGAGTTAGTACAGAGTTGTTACACTATCTGCAGTTTTACTGGGTGTGCCTGAGGTGGCCTTTACGTTCTCCATAGTAGCCCATAAGCTGCTGTGCTTTGAATTAGTGACTGTGATGATGACACCATACCAGCGTTTTCGCTGTTGCTGAGCTGTGCTTGCACAGTGTCAAGGCTTTCTCTCCCTCCATCCCCAAAACACACAGAGCCAGGAGGCCCAGGGTGGGCAAGAGTTTGGGAGGGGAAATAACCAGCACAGCTGACCCAGACTCAAATATGTTGCCATGCTTGGAAATAAAATCTCAGGGAAAGGAGGAAAGAGGGGGAATGTTTATGGTTATGGTATTTGTCTTCACAAGGAACTGAGGCCCTGCTTTTAAGGAGGTGGCTGGACATTTGCCTGCAAAGAAAATTAACGAACTCCATATTTTGGTTTGTTAGCACAGACTGCCTTTGCTTCCTTCAAAAAGTCACTTCACAGTTTTTATGCTTTAATGTGTCATAGTGTGAATAATATTTAGTTGAATGCCCAGAGTAACTGAAGAAAGAAAAGCATTCATGCTAATTCAGATAAACTTCAGTGGTCTTTGCTGTAGTGCGTTGTTTTCTGAATTCTTGCATTTCAAGCATTTACATTTAACACGAGAATGCATTTGACCATGCTTGCTTCAGAGAAATATGTTAAACATATGTTTTTCTCTTTGTGACTGACTGGATTTGTGTATTATTATTTTAATTACCCCTCGGACAATCTTCTGACATGTGATCATGTACAGGTCAATGTTCTGAGAGTCCTTCAACATGACAGCTCATAGAATAATTGTTCTGTCATCACACCTTGATTCATTGTTACGTCGTTTCTTGGGCTTTTTCTCTTACTCACATTTGCTTAGCAACCAGATCCCACTCTCGTATTATTATTCAAGTAATCACCCTCTGCAGCACGTAGATGCATCAATTAAAGCTTTACAATGAAGTATACTGTTCTGTGTGGAATCCTCAGGTGTCAGGAATTAAAAATTGATTTTAAATGTTGCAGGCCATCTTCAAATGGCTAATTTGTGTTTATGTTAAATAAACAAGCATGCTAGCAATTCTAAACAAAAGAAAGTGATAGGTCAAAATCATTAGGAAATGAATGATAAAATCATATTCTATTCTTAAAGTGCTTAGTCTTTTTTAGAGATTTACCAATTATATGCGGCTCTGAAATGTCTGAATGCCAAACATATATTTTAGATCTGTTTTTTTCAGATGCAAATCAATTTGGTATCCGCTTTATTTATTCTTACCTATAGTCTTTGTAAACATTCTCTGGCTAATTTTCCAATTTGTGTAAATTTCACAGCAGTTTATTATTAGAATGAAATTCAAATCCCCAGAAACTGTCAAGACGGTTCAGTGATTTAATGCTGGCGTCCTGCAGCTTTGACTGTAATCAGCAGATGCTCTGGCATTACCATAAATGTTTTTTTAACCATCTTCGTAAAAAAAACCTTAAAAAAAACACAAAAAAACCCACCAAAACAAAACAAACAACAAAACCCCAAACAAACAACAAAAACACAAACAAAAAAAATTTCCGGTTTGAAATCTCCTGTTTCTGATTAAATTCAGTTTGGGTTCTTTTGCATAATTAATATACCATGATGATCTCTAACCGTTTGTTTTTAATATCACCTTTTGAGCTAAACACATTTGCAAGACTGCTTCATAAGTCAAAACAGACAGAGCAAAAACAAGTCTATGGTTACAAATCATCTGTTTCAGTGACTTGGGAAGTCTTACTGCCTTTTGCCTTGTTTTCTTAGTGAGTGTAATGGGTTCAGGTTCTCAGTCTCATTGTTTCATCTTCTATGTAAAATTTTCTCTCCAAGTTCCTCCATGAGAAAGAATTTTTTTCTGTAAGTGCAAAGGTGTGTTGTATTTTAGATTTTTGGAAAGTTATAAAAAACAAACCACCTCTTACATAGCAAGATTAACTTCTGTTAGCTGGTTATCACTAAGTAGTACTTGAGTGCAATTGATTAGGAAAAGAAGAAGCTGAAAATGCTACAGGTGGCTTCTGATGTTTTTTACATACCAAGGTGTCTGCTAAAAGTCTAACTGGTAGAATATAAGGCAGTAAATATGCTCATCATGTGAAAAATTCATACCGTTACTGTTGTTAAACACAGCATTTTGAATTCACAATGACTGGGTTAATTACCCGTGACAGTGTGTTTTGAATTTGTCTTGTGATAATTCATTGATATTTGGAAGAATCAGTAAAAGCCATCTTTATAAAATAATTCCTCTTTTTAGACTCTTTTGAAATCCATCATCCCTTTTCAAAGCAATTTGTCACACTTGCAAAGTGCAGTTTTAGGTGTCAAATTCATGTATGGCTGGATCATGTGTTGCTATGATCAGGTTCTTTAAAATTATTGTAGAGATGCCTCTGCTTGAATTCAGGTGCCAACAGGAGCATATGCCAAAGTCAATAGTACAGATTTTTATTTAACAGTAAATGTGAGGTGGAGAGAGAGAGATAGAAAGAAATAAGAAAAGGAGGGAAAGGGGGAGAAAAAGAGAGTGACAGATTGAGTAGAAAGAATATCACTACTCCATAGGTTTCAATGGCATCCTGTTGATCCTCCTCTTGTGTTCTTCTCAGTTGTGAAAGTGCTAGTCTTGTTAGAGTGATGGTTGCAGTCTGGATCCATCAAAGGAAGCCCAGGGTGGTGAGGAAAAAGCCCATGGTGGTAAGGGAAGTTCCATGGGGTGGTGAGGGAAGGAGTCTGTATGGTGAGGGGAGAAGCCCAGGTGTTGAATGAAGTCTGGGCCATGAGGGAAAATTGTGCCAGTAATGGAAGTCCCGTGGGGAGGGAAGAAGCCCATGTGTGTTGAGTGAAGTCCCCAAAGCCCAGGGTAGTAAGGAAAGTCCCGTGTAGTGAGCAAAGCCCGAGTATGGCTTTTATTATACTTTGTCGATGTGGGAATGCCCCCAGTACCTCCCCTGGGACGGGAAGTTTTACACTGGATGTTGTAATATTGGATTACAGCACATGTCAGGAGACACCTTCTAAGATGTTACAGCTGCCTGTTATGTCAGCACAGTTGAGACGACCATTGCCCATCAGCAGAGATTAATATCTTCAGGCTATATGTGAATTCTTTGGATACATCCCTGGGAGAGGGGGTGGGGTTATCACAACTGAGTCACTTGTGTAAAGAAAAAGAAACGCTGTCCCACCTTGCAGGATTTGCCTCTTTCCTTATCTTGTCCAACACCCAGCTTGTAGCTTGAGGTGTCAAATCTGCACACCCTCAGCACCTGGGCTGTTACTTTGCATGTCAGCAACATCATGATTGTTTGAGCCATTAGCATTCCGTTCTTTCACACTTGTGGATACTCTTCTCCTGGGATAAATGGAAAATAATTCCACCTTTATCTTATCTCAGTTTCTGCCACGGTCCAAATTAGTAGGCATATTCAGGGACGGGTGGGCTTCAGTGAGCAGTTACTTCTTGCATAATTTGCTACAGTGGACAAAAGTCCTTCAGTGATTTTAACAATGTTTAAGCCATAAACCATTTCAGTGTCTCATGTGTATGGAGTAGAAACATTTTTCTACATCCCAGATCTCTCCACACATGAGCAAGGCCCAATTACATTCCATCCCAAAGAGAGGAAAGAATTAAGTGAAAGCACATAGCATTAATTAGAGCATCACATGAAGAGCAAGAGAAGAATTGTCAAAAGAATATACATGCAAGCTTGTAGAGCAAGGAAAGATGAATCACTTTTCCTCTGTCTTTATTTCTCAATTTTTAGCTGTGTATAAGGATCTCCTTGAATATATACTATTTCCCTCTACACAGTTTCAGTCTCATAACATAGTCTAAATATGTTACCTTCCAATGTTATTATTGTTATTTCCTGGGTGTTTCTTGATTTGAAGAAAAGCAAATATTCATGTTTATCGTATTTGTACCTTGGGAGAAATCCCGTAAACACCTAGGCTGTGTAATGTTTCTGCCCATGCCCTGGAGACTTTTGCTAGGTATTCATGTAGATCAATATTTACCTTTTTATCCCCTTCATCCTGACACAATAAGAATGTTAATTTATGAAATATTAATACTAAAGCTATGCCATTTTGAAATTAAGACACTTAGTATTTAGTTTTTCAAGAATGATTACAACCGTGTGCTCTAAAAGTCAATAATGATCACAAAGTAGATTTTTATTTTGGAAATTTCCATTTGCAGCTTCCTAGAAATTCACAAATGAGCCTTTATTTGGGGAGAAGTGCATGAAAAGACACAAAGATCCACTGTAATTCAGGATGAAATAGGAAGGATGCCAAACTCAAGTCTGAAATTGTCATCAGACGCCTTCAGAGGTTTCTTCTCTCATATACATTAAAACCTTGGGTGATTTCTGCCAGCAGCTTGATCCACACTCTCGTTCTCTTATCATCTTGGCAGGCACTCGAGACTTTCATTAAAATGCCAATAAGTCAAAGTTGCATTTCTTGTAAAAAAAGTCATTGCCTTATCACAGGTGAGAATATATTAGTTTAAACAGAGAAATTGGTCCCAACTCAATGCAAATGCAAACTACCTTTGGAAAATATAGGTAAAAGTTTAAATAGAGTGATCAGCAGGAACTTGAAGTAGTCTTTGAGAAGGGGTAGGTAGGTAAGGAATTAAAAGAATTTTTAAAGGCTTTGCTTTAGGGCCAAGTGAAAAGGAGCTGGTCCAGCATAATTCCTCTCCTAAGAAATTAATTTGCTTACAGTTTGTAATTGATTTTCTTTGAAATTTAGTATCTATAAGTCCTCCATATTAGCTGCACTTAGTGCTGACATACTCTATTCTTGCCTTTGAAATGAACATAAAACCCCTATATTCACTGTTTCTGAAAACTTTGTCTCATCTAAATTGAGCTTACTCATAGTGTTTATTCCTTATGTTTCACACCTTTTTAATGTAACACTCAAGTACAGCAGCAACTATTAAATGAAATGTGCATATTTAAAAAAAAATGTCCCAAGTATCAGTAATACTTTTTAATGCCTCATGAATTATTGTCTGCTTAAGATTAGTACAGTTGTGAGCATTTAGTATGAAATACTAGAGTGTAAGAAATTACTTATCAAGCAAAGGTCTTTCACATACAGCTCCCACTCCTTTAGGTATTAGGGCTGGAGCTGCAGGTTCAAACTGAAATAAGTTGTAACAATACACAGCACTCTTTTAACGAGGGGTGTTCTTCAACCCTATGCTTGTCAATCAGAGGAATTGTTGGAAAAATATGAAACCAATAAAAGTATTTAAAGTATTTTCTATTATACTATCCAGCAAGGTGCTATCACATTTTTAATGAGTGATGTTATGTAACAGAAAGGGGCTTTCTAGCTATAGTAGCCTTTCATATTATGTCTAAATTCTGGTTCTGGGTGATAAGGCAGACTTGGTGAAGAGCTTGGAATCTGGAAGTTCAAAATGACATTTTTCAGAATTGGTGAAAGCTTTTTAATGGACTATTTGAAATAGGGAATGCTAAGAGACAGATGGAGTGGTCTTATCTCTAAGCTGTTCTGGTGGGTTGGTCTTGGGTGGCAGCCAACCTCCCACCCAGTTGCTCATTTGGTCCCTGCTTTGGTGGGGAGGGATGTGGAGGAGATTAGGAAGCAGGAAATCTCATTTGTCAAGAAAAAGACAGGGAGATCACTCAGCAATTACTGTCACCGGCAAAACAGTCTCGATGTGGGACATATTAATTCATTACCAGTTAATACACACTACTGATTTGGATGTTGGAAAACAACAACAACCAAACAAACAGAATAATCAACAGTCTTCCTACTTTCTCAGGTTTGGCTTCACTCTAGACCCCTGTCCTACCCCTTAATTATCACTGCAGATCCTGTCATTGAGACAACTAATGGCACAAAGGAGTGACAGGCTCAGCCACGCCCTGTTGGTGGGTCCTTTGGAGTTATCTGGAACCAGCTGTGTCTGCACAGGGCAATCATGGTCTCTCCTCACTGAGGCCACTCCTGCAGTTCCCCTGCTACCAAAACTTTGCTACCTACACCCAATACAGTTATTTACTTTGGAGCTGAAGCTAGATGCAGCTGAAGTGGGAATTCAGAACCTCTGCCTTGTCCTGAACTTAGAGAGAAGTATCTGCCAGAAGTGATTATACTCAGCCTTTCAAAATGAGGTCTGTCGAAGAAAGTCTCAACCATTTGAAACATTAGCCAGTATTACCGGTTTATATCAAAAACGTTTTTCATGCTTAGAAACTGTTTTCCTCATACCTTCGGCAAACAGGGATGCTTTATACTTTGGTATCATCAAGGAAACTCTTTAGGAACATCTCCAGGATGACTTCTCAAGGGCTGCTGCTTATTTAGATGGAGAATATCCTCACAAGGTCCACAGTACATGACCATTGCCTAAATACACTTCACTTGTTAAGGTTGCATTGGGATGTGCATGGTGATGTGGCCAGTGTAATTTGTGTGAAATGGGCAGGACTTCCGGACAGAGGCTGGACTGCTGCAAGCATTCCAGCTTGTAGGAATGCTATACAGCTGCATCCAGAATCAGCACATGGGATGCTGTAGAAAATGCATGCTCCTTTTCCCCTGATGTTTTGCTAGGAAAATACGTGAGCGCAGCATCAGCATGGTCTTGCTTTTCCTTGAGTTTCAGTTCCATGCATCAGGGACAGAGAACAGGAGACAACTACGACACCACACTGGGAAAACAGTGGTAAGAGTTACAGCTAGGGCTCCTACTTTTTCCAAGCCGAAGCCATTTGGCACAGAAGCATTCAGAGTCTAGGACAGGCAAGTCATGACGTAAAATGCAAAAATAATTTGCACTGCACATAGTGTTTGTATGGGTGCGCTTTAGAAAATCCTGGCATACACATAGCTTCAGGAATATGAGTAGTATGAGGAGCACAAGTCAGAGAGATCAGAAATATTCCACTGGGGGTTTGAGCATTTTTCACTGTTAACTTGGTAAGAGAGGTAATGAGGTTGTAACTGCAATTGTTCTTTCATATGCTACAATTTTGTTATGCCCTACATTGAGATGTATGACAGTAATACAAGCATATAATGCCATGTAATGCAGTTCTCCTTATTGTATTTGCAACTTTCTTTTTCAATCAGCGTACAAGTATTTACATAAAAACGAAATATGTCCTTAGTATCAAGACTTTTATTGAGAAACTATGTGATGAAATAAAGCTTTTCAATGTCCTTTTTAATTTTAAATATTTATTCGTTATTTTAAAAACTCTATCTTAACTTCAATGAGTCTCTTGCAATCATTTTTGTTCTTTATTAAAGATAATATATAACACTATTATGCAGGATTTAAAAATCTCCAGTTGATCATATTTTCCTTCCCCAGGTTCACAGCAGGCAGGTCTCATACTACTGGTATTTTTTGTTTACATGCTGGTGCACTGTTTCCTTTTTCTGAATATGAAATGTGGAGCCTTTAATAGATTATAAGCATATTGTTACAAGTTATTCTATGTTAGGATACCATTTATAAACTATGGAAAGCTATATTAGGCTATATATTAGTTTTCTGTCAACTGAATTTCCTGAGCATTGCCGTTAAAAGACTTATATCTAGATGATAGTAACTATTTGGTTCTAGGTTATGTGAATATGGTTTTGAAATGTTTTTGATTAACAGCAATGTTAAAGCAATTAATATTTGTGCAAAATGAATTTTAATAGAACCTGAGGACCACAAGAGTTTTGATATTGAACAAGGGAAAAGAAATTATTTAAATGTCATGGAATCTGGACACAGAGACTTTAATAGTGTACAATGTGATCTCTGCCTAACCCGTGCCTGAAAGCATTCACCAGCAGTAAAGTCAAAACTATTATGGGTAAATGTCTTATCACCCCAGTGTTTAGAAAACTTAATCATTAATTCAAAGGTTTTGGGGTTTTTTTCACCTGCATAGTGATTGTTTTGATATGACAAATGACAACTTTCAATTGTTAAAAGCGACCAAATAGAAACTTGTCTCAACTGCTCCCAGTATATACAGCAAATTAATAAGCTCTGTCTTTATCTGGTGATTTTTAATGTCTGATTTCTTTTTGTCTTGCTACTGCCGGAAGGTACACCTTGCTACAGTAGGTGGACAAATAGTGCATCTCCGGAAATGTAAGCTTTCTTCTTAACAAGAATTCATGCAGAAGTGCCCTTCCATGAGTAGTTTTCATTTAATCTTCCGTAATTTTACTTATATTCAATTCTTTAAATGTGTATTTGAACCAATGCACGTAGGAGTGTAAATACATTACTTTTATTCTGCAATTTGTTTCAAATACAGTTTACTGTCACAAGCAAAAATCAAATTTATGTATGTCTATGATAAAATAGTTTGAAGCAGTTTAGGATGTCTGTTAATATCTATATGGTTTGTGGATTTTCTGTGTGTTCTCTTGTTCTAGAAACATATGTAGCCAATGTCACTAAGCCACCCCCCTTGCTGTTTAGGCAGCCATGTCAAATGCTGTCTTGATAACCAGATCAAATTCCTGCTTATGACTTATGTTTTCTTGCTCTCAGTTCTATATGTGTGAATTCCAAAACTTCATTACTCTGATGATTCAAAGGTTTTAGGTCTAATATCAGTATAATAATGGCTGTTTATTCTTGTGCTTATTTTGTCAGTTAATCTTGACTTTGGACTCTTCTTAAAAGTAAATAACTATATACTTTATAGTCTTTATCATACTGAACTAAGAAAGTCCAGCTTTTCCTCTATAGTGGTCAGAGTTGCATGCTAACCTGCAGAAGCTTGCAGCCCTGTAGTTCTAAATTCACATGCAAGGTGCATTGGCTTTTTTAAACCACCACCTCAGTAGATACATGTTGAAAATACACTTCCCTGGTTTTACTACTATAGCATAGGATTTGAGGGAGGTGTGATAACAATCCCAAGTCAGGACAGTGGAATGGATGAGGTACCCAATCACCAATGCATGCAAATTTTGAATCAGTGTTGAAGCAGTACAGAATGTTTATAACACAAATTAATTCCTGCTGGATTAAAATAAAAAACTGAGGAATTAGTGAGACTTTTTACCTTGCTTGTATCTAACTAATTTTACAGTTTGATTTAAAGGGAAGTGATCTTTCACTTTGATGAATACCACCAGTAATTGTAATACCTCAAGTATTACAGCAGTTAATTCTTTAGCTGCACATTAACTAAACTGAAATCTGGGGCTGTAGGTAAATGTGTATGTTTTCTGAGCCAGGACTAGCAAAATTCAGTGTTTCTGAATGACATTAACAACAGCCAATTTACAAAGCAGGGAACTCCTACCTAGACTTATGCTAATACTGGACTTGCGCTTAGGCATAGCAATGCTGTGTGGAGAAGTTTCTCCTGGATTGAAGGAATGTACACAGTATGTTGATTTAGAAATTATGTATGAAATCACGTATGATTTAGAAAGCAGCTGAAGTAACGACTTTGAGATGATAGAACTGGATTTAGATAAAATATGTGTGTGCAAGTACTATTTTTTATAATTGACACTAGCTGCTCAGTGTTATTTGTGTAGCATGACTGAGACCAAAGCATTCTCATTATTTAGGAAGTGCTGCTTATCAGTAGCATAACATGTCACGTAATAGGAACATGAGACTTTGTGATTCTTTCTAGTAAATCATGACATCATCACTGAAAAGGAGATGAAACAAGGAGTACTCACATAAGCTGAGCAGCATTTCAGGCACTTTTCATTTTTCAGTGTTTCAGGACTCTTCAGACAGAAGGGAAAAACACTTGTCATTTAAGTTGAATGCTCCACTCCTTTGTCTATCCATAGAAAGTCAAAAATATCAACATGATTGCTGTTGTTTTAAGGAAAAAAAAGGCACAGCTGTCCTCAGCTTTACTCTGTCCTATTCCCATGCAACAATTAAAGATTGTAGGCAGCAATTTATGGGACACATTGAAGTGCAAGCCTCAATCAGTTACTGAGTTTCAAAGTGGTGAAAGGGTTTGGATAGATCCCAACAGCTACTACTTCTTAATAGCTAACCTGCAGCAGTTCCCTGCTTAGACTATTCGCTGTTGTAAATCTCACTCTAAGATGCCTTACTCTGCCCCTCGTACACCATGAGAAACTGGGGAATTTTACTGCTGGATTTTACTTTGAGGCCTCAGTTCATAAGAGTTTCCCACTTTTGTTACTCAGTCTTGTTCACCACACCTGATTGATCCTCATGTGTGAGTATTTTGGGGTGAAGACTGCTGAACTGCAAAGGAGTTAATATTTGGTTGTTGGTACATTTGAGAAGCTTATTTGCAGTTTTTAATTTCTTTTTGCCTTTTTAAAAAGACCAACAACTATACTTAATCTTTTATTATATGACAATATGTTTTCTTCTACTTAAAACAAAACTATTGATTTTTGAAGCACCAAGTCTTTCTCCTGCTGCCCTTAAATTGAATGTAAACAGAAAGATCTATGGTGCAGCTAGTAGTTTGTGTATTGACACAGGTAGCATACTTTTATCAGCCTGCAAATATGTGTTCAGAATCAATAAGCATAAACATTTAAGGTGAATGAGATATTTAAGAGTGTACATAACAGGGATATTTTAATTATATATGATGGCTTTATTATATGTAATTATAAATATGTGTTAATAAATAAGTCTTTGGCTTCCTGTGATTCAGGAACACTGAAATGTGTGCTGCTGCATATTCAAGGTCAAATTATTTTCCACAGTGTAAAAAAATAAATACACTTTTCAGCTAAGTGCAAAATTTATCTTATGAAATTTTAATTAGGAAGTGTTTATCTGACTTAGAAGATAATAGAAAGGATGTATTTTTATTCCTTCACTTTCCAAAAGGTGATTGTACTTATAAAATTTGCTGAGATTGCCCAAGAAAGTATGTAAAATCCTCATCCATCACTGAGAGCCCCTGGTCAGGGAATGACAGTGCAGTAAATATCTTCAGCAGCTGCCTTTTAATGTACAAGCTGTTTTCGGTAGGAATTTTCAACACTCACATAAAACACACTGTCATGAGTGACTGCCTGTGCTCCAAAGTCATTACTATTGGGATGATGGAACATCTTTCAGTGAATAACCAAAAAACTTTAAATGTCATGTCAAGTGTGTTGAAGGCATTTTCAAGCCTTGCTCAAGGTTACATGAATATTGAGTAGGCCTGTTTTTAAAAAGTTTGAGATCTATGAGAGGAACCACTCATATGCTGGCTTGGAGAACAGTCACTTGATTTGGAAGCGGGGGTGGGGAATGACAAAAAAAGAAATCTGTTTATTAATACATGCCAAACCTGCAAAACTCCTGCCTGGCTATTAACTGAGTGCAACTTCATGTGACAGTCAATGCCAGTGATATTTACCAGAAAGTAGTGAATAATGCAATTTCTTGAAATTACTTAACTGTCTAAGAGTGTGCAAAGGAAAGAAAAGTTATTACAATGGATAATTAAATTGAAATAGATTTTGTAATACATTTTAAGATTTGAACAATTAAAAAAATATGTAGGAAATATAATTAAGCAGATAAAACCTTAGAAGACACTGAGAGGTGCTAGGTGCTCTTTTTTCTCTTTGACTCCAGTAAGAAAAGAGGATCCTGTCAAGCCCTCTCTGTGATTTTGTAAGAAATATGGATGCTAATCTAATGAAGTCATGTAAAGTCTGTATCACTTCCAAGGGACCAAGCCCACTGCTTTTGAAGTGATAATATATTTTTTCTTGCCTCCTTGGCAATCGTTACTCTTTCTAGTGCATCATCTGCATGTAGAATTTGTCTGATCAAGAGGTCTTTTTATATTACAAAATATTGAAACTGAGTATTTTAATAGTGAAACAAGGTTTGTTTGATTTATCTTCTGCAGAGAACCAGAAAGAGCAACTAGAGAAGCCATGTTCACACCACAGTATCAGTTTAAACTTGACAAGAAGCCCAGTCACCAAAGAAGTTACATATGATGTGGAAACAAGTTTCAAGGCATGGAACAAGGCCATTGGGAGAAAGGAAGCCTGTCATGGAGAAGGGAACAAAGAAAAGAAAATAGACTGCATCGGGTCTCCTTCCAAGGGAGAAGCCATTCCAGAAGTAGAAGCTCTCTTGGCAAGACTGCGAGCACTATAGAATAATCAGAAAAGATCAAATAAGCACCTAAAAATAATAGTCTGCATCTTTAAAAATACAGCAATTTTCTATTATTGACATTACATACTTCTGAGTTCCTAAATTCTCTGTGGATGAATGCTCTACTTCTAAACTGTTTGTTTGCAAGACTGTACAAAACAATACTGTACTTTTTGCATAGCTGCAAGTTGATTTTTTATTGTATGCTTTTGCATAACAAGCATATGAAAAGTATCAGAAGAAAAACTGAATTATTCCAAGGCACAATCCTTTTAATGGACAGACTGCTGACCACCTGATCTGAGTGCTTCTCAAAAAAGGGACATCTTTTAAATATTGTTAAATCATCATGCCTGGGAATAGAGTCAGTAAATAACAGAAAAGGTATTCTTATATTTTCTACTGTAATTCCTGTACTTAAGAGGTTTCATCACCCTAAATGTATCATTATCCTTTACAATTACAGTAATAGCAAAAATGTATCATATAAATCAGCCATATTCCAACTTGAGTTCATCAAAGCGCACCAAAGCTTGCTGGATAATATATATGTATTTACCAAATGGTAATCCATGGGCAGTAAACAAAAAATCTATGCAAATAATTTATTTTTTGTGTGATTAATATATCACTGCTGTTAAGCTTAGTTATGATTATTAAATCAAAATAATATATATAATTGCTGTGACTGCAAGGTTTTGCAATTTTGTCTAGAGTTGGGGAAAATGTCTTCAAAGTTATTTACCAGTGTAATATTTCATCTTTTCACATGTGAGTTGATATGTTTCTATAAAAGGAACATGTAATGGAAAAGATTGGTTTTTCACGAATTCATTTTCCAGTAGCCTGTTAAATCTTATTTGCTGGCACAATAGGAGTCTTGCATGTAATTGCATCTCTTTTATTGCACTGTCATTGTACACTGTTGCATGTCCGCTATCATATTTATTAATTGCACATCATAAAGAGTTGCTACCTATGTTAACAAATAGGAATCTACTATTAGTATCTTTACTCCATTATTTAAAGCTTCCTTATTATAAGAGTGTATTAAGTATCTAATATCTTTCTTTAAAATTGCTCTATTTTTCTTCACAAAATGCTGAAAAATATGTCTTTCACTAAGAGTCAGTTACATGAAACCAGTGTTTCAATGCTCCAGTGCTTTTTATATCCTTGTTTAAGTTGCCTTTGTACTTCATGCACTAAACATTAATAAAGTTAATTAGAACTCGAAAACTGGGCCTGTTTATACATACTGCATGGAGGACTTTTCAGCCATCATGGGAATCAATCTCATGTTTCTGAGGCAGTTTTAACTGTCATTATACACTAATTACATTTCCTGCCTTAGCTGAAAAAAAAGAGGTATAAACAGAAGTTGCAAATATTCAAAGAAGGCCTCAGTCATTTCTCCAGCTCCCCTTGAAAACAAACAGTGGGCACAGCTGTCATAGAGAGACACCTTTGATAACTTGAAATGTATCTTTAGTGGGTAACGACAAATAGTTGTTCCACTAAGATCTTCTGCACCTCCGCTATTAAGACTTACTACACGTGTTTACAGGGTGCAGTAAAAATTACTATCTTCAAAGTGCAATATGATTGACTAAATAAAAAGGTGCTTCAAACACAAAGCAAATGCATGTTCAAGGGGGAAAAAAGTAAACCATTCACTGAATCTCTTCAGTTGCTGAGGACATGGTAAAATTAAAGGGCTAGGAGTAGAGAACCATCTCTGAAATGCTAGGAGGATGACCTACCAAGTGCAGGTGGAAGTACAAATTCATTTTCATGAACACTAAACTTGTTCATTTGAATTAGTGAGTGATAGTCCACAAGAGAGAGCTGACAGTTCAGTACACTACTGTGAGTTGATCAAGCAAAGTTACAAAACTATCTCCTGATGTTTTCAATGAACAGAATGCAACTAGCAGCCTAGAATCTCCTGATTCTAAAGCAAATATTTATCTTCAAAATTATAGAACTTGCACTACTTTTCTTTTACAGTTTGAGAAACTTCTAGAAATGTATTCCAGGACTTCTAGTCTTTATAGTCCTTGTGTTTCTGAATTAATCCTTTCAAGCAGCCATCAAGTTAATTCACAGCTTCTTTTGTATTACAAGGAGAACAAAAAGCTGTACAACTTCTTAGAATCCATGTAAATACAGTATCTATTTTTTCCCCTTCTGTTCTTCTTTGTAACACCATAATTTGATCTACTCAGAGTTCAAGTACATGGTCCAGTTGAAGTACACAGTAAGTTTTCTTTCATCATCTTTCTTTAATTTCCCTTAGATGCAAAGAAATACACAGGGCATTTTTGCTAGGAAAAAATTTTTGTATTGCCTAATGAGTTCAGGTAAAAATAACTTTGAAAGTATCACAACTGTATTCTATTTGTGTTTTCATATTTTTATTAAAGTATAAAACTCAGCTTGTAAATTATATAGAATAAATTACCATAATTAAATTTTTTAAATCATTTATTCAATTTAAAAGTTAATTCAATCTCAAAATACTTGGGTAGACCTTTAATGGTTCATGCTAGTAATTTTTAGTAAGCCATTTTTAGTATCAAGTCTACTCCTTTAACTGAAGGATTGAGTTATAAACCACTTGTGCTAGATATGGACAAAGATTTCATAGACTGTGCCAAACTCTCTATAATTCACACCAGAAAATTAAATCCTTACAAAAAGAGCTTCCTGATTTCTTCAAACATGACTGTTGAGATAAAAGCATTTGAAGAAATCGTGCAGGGCACATTCCATTGCTGCTTCCCTATCTGAGGAGTAGACAGAAGGTACAAACATTCATGACTTTTCTTAGCAATACAACTGTAAAGGTTGAATGCATCTTTTTAATTCTTCATGTGCATTTTGGATGACTTTTCATTTCACTCAGTAAAAGAATTTTGATTACTACATCAACTTTTACTTTATATAGATACCATGGCAGTAGTCTAAATTCATATGTAATATTCTGCTTTGACCTTAGCAAGATAGGAATGTTTGTGGTCAGTCTCTTCAAGCCACACAAAGCCAAGTTTGGCACCTGACCCGCAGACTGTGGGTCATACACTAGTGTGTGTAAACCCAGAAGGCAAAGTGATGGTAGTGACTTTATTACAAAACAGTACAACAGCATCAGGATGTGGTGGCTGCCGTGAGACACAATACTGCTCTGAATCAGGCACTTTGTTAAAGAAGCATGGACCAGCAGCCTGAAAAAAATTATACTTACTTGTGGTTCCCAATAATGGCAATGCTGCTGCTTGGGAGCCTGTAAAACCATATGCAGGAAATAGTGTCTCCAGTGCTACAAACAATTTTTGTCCAACACACAGTTTTCCTTGTTCCTCAGCCTGGCCCATCCAAAATCACACTCTCCAGAACTGCACCAGTTAATGCTGAGCAGCTTGAGGTTCTGCAGCCCTTCAGGCTTTTATAATACAAGCTGAAAAAGAAGACATTTACTCTAACACTTTTTCCACATCCATTTCTAATGAAATTATAATTTTTACACTAATCTTTTCAAGCCTTACAATACTCAGGAGCTGTAAAACAAATGGGTAATAAGCAGGGGTCAATAAACCCTAAGCTATGGCACCTAAAATATTATAATAAGCAACCAGGGTCAAGTGAAAGAGCTCAGCAAAAAAGCAATTACATGACAACATTGATTTCTCCCCAACAAAATAAAACATTACTGTACAATTTTCTATTTGTACATAGAAACTTGTGATGTGTGGGTTTTACACAACTGCAGTAGAAAATTAACTTCATTTAAGAGTTTGAGGAACTGTTTGTCTAGTTTGTGAAATAAAAAAAATTTAAAAATTGGACAAATTGCAGATTTTTTCAATTTTCATTCCAATTTTATGTCAAGATTCCTATATGTAAGAAATTCTGAAATTACCATCTGCTATTAAATTAACTGCAGTTAATGAACTAATGAACTTGGTTTCCATTTTTTTTACACATAAAGCAAGCACATTTTCTTCCTTTCCAAATACACTTTCTTCATTGCACTATTGGGTTAAACCCCTCTGGCATAGTATTTAGATCAGGGCTGCAAAACATGTTGATAAAGGATTATGGTCACTCTGATGCCAGTGAAGAATAAATAGGTGGTCCAGATACAATTTTTCTGTCCCTCCCAGCTGCAGAGGTAGCCAAAAAGTTTCATACATTGTACTACATAAATGTACTCAGCTGAGTACATTTAAACCCCTCTGTGCTTCTTCTTGCATAATGCAGCTTTTTCTTTTTGTGATCCATGCAATGGCATACACTGAAGAATTATTAAGGGAAATATTTATGTCAGCTTACCAAAAAGACACATGACTTGCATGCAGCGTCAACCCTATAAACCATAGGAGGCATAATACTTGAAGGTAACCCAAACAGAGACAGATAAGGTGTTTCACTCCACCAAAAGAAAATGGTTCCTTTTATCTAAATAAGCTTATTCCACTGCTGATTGTGTGTATTTAGGAGGATAATGCACCCCTATTTTTAAATCTGTGTTACATTAGCCAGAAAAAAGAAACTATGGAAAGACAGAAGTGCAGGGACAGGGAAGCAGACTTGATAAATGTGTTGCCTGATTTTACTTCTGGACCTAAAATTGCATCCAGCGCAGAATGAAGAAACTAAGGGGAAAAAAACCCAGTCTCATCTGATGTCTTTAAAGGTCATGAGGGAAATGATGGTGGGTGATCCAGAGTTGGTGTGGCCACATGTGTCTTGTCTTCTCAAAGACATATATCAGAATATCCTCAGAATAGCAATGCTGTTGGGCTGTTAGTTCTCAAAGCCCTCGAATAAAAAGAAGGAAAAGTCTGACAGATATAAATATGAACCTCCATAAAACCTAAGAATATTTTCATCTTAAATCCAAGCATTAGCTCTGCTCGTCTTCACTTTGATAGCTAAAGGGAGAGCGTGGGGAGAGAGAGAAGTCCACATGGTGGCCATGCCTCTCTAATGCTGTGCCAGACAATGCTGCTCTTGGCAGCAGCTGTGGCTGGCACAGCAAAGGTGGCACAGATGCCAGTCTACCCTCCCAGTGTTTTAGGCTGTGGGGAAAGACACAGGAACCATGGCCAGCAGACATGACCTCAAATCATGGTATCACCATAAAAAGACCCCACAGTTCTAGAGCCACACATTCAGTAAAACAAAAAAGACTGTCTTCTAAAACATTCACGTGTCAAAACAGCAGCAGAATGTACACATATTCCTGATGCCTCCTAAAGATAGATGTTATATCAACTCTCCAAGTTTGATGACTGCATGCAAGCTGCACAGGAGGAGCTTTAATCCTTTAATTATTTTGGCTTCATTGTTATATATAGTTCTATCTTGAATTGAAATTTTCAGTCCAAAGCAGACCATATAAACTTTGTACTCTACAACTGTTAATTTTAAAAAAAGGCTTTTGTAAAAGCACTGTTTAATTTGTTGCATTTCAGTGTGAAGGTTGTTGCACATAGTTGAAAACATGCAGTGCAACAAGACTCTTTCCATTAAGTAAGACAGAAATGGCAATTATGCAGTCTGTTGATCGAATTTTTTACTAACGAAGGGTACTTTCTGCTAATGGATACGAAAACAAAGCAGTCCAGTCAAACAAGTCACCTTGATAGCAGAATGCAAGACCCATCAATTTTATTCACTGCTTCTTCAGTAATGAATCTTGGAGCACAACCCATCAGCATTGGCCCTGACAGACAACCACTAAGGTAGAGAAACCACAAAAAGTGGTTTGAAAAGAAAAATGGGATGAGAGATTTCCACCCCTTTAAAAGGGGAATTTATTATGAAGAATTTATCTCCAAGGTGCCTGGGCACTGCATTAAAAATGCTTAGACAGAAAAAAATGCAATAATACAATCCTGAGGTGTAGTTGGTGGCACCTCGCCATTTTCTGCTGCAGCGTCATGACAAGATAACCAGAGTCCTGTCTTCATCTCTGTCCTTGAATCCACTGACATTGTGAATAATCAGAAGGAATAGTAACTACAGCAGTAAGAGAATTTTTATTGCTTGGGGTGCCACGGGTTCCAACATGCAAAGCCGAACTACAGATTCATTGCTTAAGCCTCAGAATGACAGGGGAGATGAACCACCTTTGTTTCTGTCCCCTCAGCAGGGAACGTAGTGCACTCTAGTCCACAAGGAACAGAATGAGCTGTCATTAACTTCAGCTCCAAAATACAATTTTCTATTCCTTGATTAACAAATCCCCAAGGAGAGATCAGAAGTTTTTATTTTTCTCAAAAGGACTGCACTACAGTAAATCTTTCCATGATCTAATAAACAGTTAAAATTCAATGGTACCTAGGTAGAGAATCAAAATCATCAGGCAAGAAAAAATTAAGCCCTTCCTGAAAGAGGCTGTGTAGGATCACCTTTTCCATTTCTATCTCCAAAATCTTTAATACTAAATACACAAACCTATATTAAAGTTAAAATTGCTTTTAATTAGATAAAACTAAGAAGATTCATCTTGTACCCTTTTTGGATGCTTTGATTAGCACAGTTTCACCTCTTTGTCTCAAAGAATTAACCTGTCCCATTTTTCAACTCAGCGGTTTAACATATGAACACAGATGCCCAAAACAAGGACCTAATCCTGTGAGCTCCCCAGCATGTCCTTGCAAGTACTCATCATCCTCAGACTGCATAAAATTACTCTGATCAAAGCCTTTCAGGATCGTGCCCTAATGAATAAAATATACAGAGGTGACTTGAGTAAAATCCTTTCCAATGGGTTTATAAAGGTAAAATAAAATAGTCCCCTTAGGACATTTTCCTGGCAGAACAACTTGACCCCTGTGTGACTGGCCTTCAGAAAGAAATGGGTAATGTTCTAAGTAACCAATTCATGCACTGAACTTTTGGGCAATTTTTTCCAGGTGATTGACACCTTGCACCATATAGCAGATATATCTGAAAGCACTGTTAAGTTTTAGGTGAATGTATAATACATTTTTAACTTCAAGCACCTTGCATGCAAACTGCACTGTTAATTGCTGTGGTTTTTATTTCTAAATGCTGCCCATTTTCCAATCATAGATTTGTTTTTTACGAATCTCTCCCATGCTGCACACCAAGCATTACCCCAGAAATTCGGCTTTGTCCTTGCTTGCTGATGGAATTTTACTATTATGTAGTAATTGCAGTGCCATGAACTCTCATCCGCCTGCAAATTTTCTGTTCTTCCAAAGGGAACGTTTCTTCTTAAAGGGATATTATTTTATCCATACAATGTGGCTCACTAAGCTTGCCTTTTGCCCCCTTGTTCTTAGACTTTAAAAGCAGACTGCAGCAGTCTGATCCAGCACCTACTGAGAAGAAATCAAAGGCTCCTGTTGACTTCAGTGACTGCTGGAGACAGCTCCTAAATGGGATGACTCAAAGTGCAGCTCTAGCCTGGAGGCAGCTATACAGCTGGTACTGTGGGGCTTTATTGTCTCATTGCTTCCAGCTCCAATTGGTGCAGTTTTAAAGTATAATTATTATTTTCTTGTTGCCAGCCCAATAAATATCATGCTGAATAGGAGAGTTGAATTAGTGCCTGAAATTTTAACCAGCAAAAATGATTCTGTAGTCAGATTTCTCATGTCAAACAGGAGTCATGACTGTGTACAGTTCTGATTTCCTTAGACCCACAGTCATAAAGCACACTCAACTGAAAACACATGGTCTACAAGGCAGCATTCCAGTCAGTGGCTGAACCAACTAAGGAATAAAGCAATGAGCAAGGAATTTTGAAGGCCATGTCCCAGAGTACATGGTCTCCATGTTGTCTGTTGTGTCACCCTATAAACTGCGTGGGCATATTGGCATCAGTCAAACTTGTTTCAGGGACAGGTAAACAATTATATACTATGGGGAATAGTAGGCCAGTGCCTCAACTCATGCCACGACCCCTTGTACTATTACACTCAGAGACTTTATGAACTTGCAATTGACAATTTAGTATTCTTATAAAAACAAAGTATGTTAGTACTCACCTCCTGTCCATCCAACACTAACTAGTGTGTACAATACTGACTAAAAGTAAGAAATGTCTGAGTGAAAATTTCTCTGCATCACTGAGATTAGTCATGCTGCACAGAACTAAATCTTACTTTTAACATAGGTCAAGTTTTTAGTTGCACAGCACAGTACACCAGGAAACCTGTCAAGTTTGTGTGCAAGCGGCGATCACCACCAGTAGTTTCTGACTATGGTCTCCACTAACAAGTGGAAGAAAATTATGGTTAAGTTAAATTAACATGAAATGTCTGACTTGTCTCATTCACATTCATTTGACAGTAGCATATGCTCCTGCTTTACACATGAAAGCTTAATTACAAAATTTCAGGTGGCAAACCAGTTAATTATATAAAAATGAGGCCCAGAAGTCTGTGATATAACACCTTACTATGCTTTCCTGGGAGATGTCATGCACAAAAGAAGATGTTTATTGTTAGCAGCATCAGGCTGAGGGCTGCAGGAGAGCATTGCCACTGAAGCCTGGGGTCCCTTTGCACAATACTTCTATAATGGAGAGCAAAATGCATTCTATACAAATTGCTCTTGCTAATAACAAAAGTGAAAGGAAAGCTCTTTTTTTGCCTGGAACAATACACAGTCTCTTGTGCAGGCTTCATATCACCTCACTTCAGATGTTTCTGATGTAAAAATCCCCAACTGAGATTATCATTCATCTCGGCCTTTCTTTATCACTCATCGTGGCTTTCCTCCTACATAGAAAAGCCAATTTGAACTCTTTCAACTGCATGAGACAGGAAGAGAGAAACCAGTCTGCAGCCATGTGTATTCCCTCCTTCAACTAGAAAGAGAGCCTGAGGGGACCAGCTCAGGTGTGGGCAGATGAATCCGAACATTTGCAAATGATTAGAGGAACCAGTGCGCTACCTAAATCTAGAATAAAGGGAAGACGGAGCCCCTGCTCAGCATCGTGTCACGAACTTCATGTGATTTGTTCTTTCTTACCAGGCTTGAAACAGCAGCTGTTTCTCCTGCTCTCAAAAGGAGGAGGTGAATCGAGTCTTTTTGGCAGAAAATTCTCTCACTGAATGGTATTAGGGCAATTTTTTTCCTTTCAGAATCTAAAACAAATACCTGAACAATTCTTTTCCCTGGGGGCTTTCTATTGCCTTTCAGTTGATGATATGCTGGATATAAAACCCAAAGGCTGAACCCCTAACCATGATCCAATAGAGCATCTGTTCTAACCTGGATCTTCGCCCTGTGGTGTTGTCTGTTGTCTCATGGATTTTCTGCTCAGTTTAGACCTTGAAATTAAATTCCCATCTTCGACCCATCCACCAACAATCACTCCTTCAGCCTATAGCAAAACAATGATTCACTTAAAACCAGTCCACCAACAAAGCAGCAGGAACTGCAGGTCAAAAAAACCGGCAGCATAAATTTGTAGGAATCACATGGCAAGGAAGTATCTTCTTTTGCTCTTCTTCCAGTATGTTTCTGTGCCTTGAATCAGACTTTGTCTGGTACAACAGCTATTCATGACCTATGTTATATTTATAATAAGCAACTTCTGCAAATGTCTTGGCTTTGCAGCTGTACGCAGACACCTATAAAAGCTGTTTGCCATCTCATATTCTGCAGCTATGAAAATTTTCTCTTAAAAATAATATATATAAAATGTACACTGGCAGGCTTTTTATTTTCACCTCAGGCTTTTGATGACAAGAACAACTCCTTGACCTTCATCTTGCTGGTTTATAATATGAGTCTAGGTTTTTTATAAAAGGAGGTATATCTTAAGTGTTACATAGCAAAGGACTTGCTATCAGTGTTTCTGAGACTTTATCTCAGAAAACCCTGTGAACATAACACGATAAATTACTTAAGCTTGCAAAAACAAGGACATCTGAGAATGCTGACCTCCCAGTTTCACCTTTATCTCATCTAATTATATTGACATGCAGAACTGCATAATCCCCTGCCACAGTATTCCAAGATGCTTTGTAGATCATAGGTGCAGCAGCACACTGAAAGCCTCTGGCTTTGTGTCAGATTTGCACCATCTCAGGGAAGGCAAAGTGGGATTGTCTAGTGTCACGTTCCAAAAAGATGAAGTGTGCCACTTTTGCACAGAGGGCTTCTGAAAGGCACAACTGCAATCAGATAGCAAAACACCTGGAGTAGATATGCTTTTTTTAAATTTAAGTAATGGGAAAACTAAAATGTACAATCCTCCAAGACTGCATCAAGACAAAAAGCTATGAGGTTTTATTCCTAAGCAAAGATCTTTGTATTACTAAAGGCAGAGAAACCTTGATAGCAGCAGCTCACAAAAGAAACCATGAGATTTTCTAGTGATAATTGAATACTGGTAAGGGAACATAGCAACAGCAACAAACCATCTCTGATCCCTGAAGTGTAATGCAGGGACTTATCTGTGTCTAGCAGGCTACGCTGTGGGAAGTTACATGCTATGGAAAGGATTCAGTCCTGTAAACATGCCTAGTACCCAACTGATCTCTCTTTCTGCTGTTTTTCCAGTCATGTAAACATCTCTTGTACACAGCATCCTCTGGCAAGGAACTCAGCTCTCTTACTCCCCTCGGCAGCTCCTTTTGTTTATTTTGAACCTGACTTCTACTGACACTGTGTGCTGGCCCTAATTCTCATGTTGCAGGTATAACACCAATCTCACTGGCAGTTTAGGAAAAGCTGCACACTCCAAAGGCTCAGCAATTCATCATCATTTCCAGAAGGAAGCAAGAGAGCAGTGGTGGTGATTGCTGCGTCTTTCCTAAGGGCAACAGAGGAATGTATCTGTCAACCAGACATGGCATCCAGTGAAAACTAACACCAACTGCTACCCTGCACTGCTCATCAGTATGGTATTAATAATACTGACAGGAATGTCCATGGCAGAACAAAAGTGACTACAAGGAGTTAGAGTGTGGACGGAAACCCTCACATGTGCCAGTTGTTTCTAACAAGAATCATGTTTTGGGTAACAACAGAAACAGGCTTTTGAAGGTGGAGCACTGGCTTCCTCATATGTGGGCTCTTACTTAATGAGCAGTTGGGAAACGATTAGGGAAACTTTATGAGTGTGTTTGTATTATTACAGGATAGTAAAAGAAGGGAAACCCAACCTGGACTGCATCTAGCTCCAGGGTCCTCAGTGACCTGTTGGTGCAGCTCCAGGGTGGGGCCATGAAGGCAAGCAGAGGGCTGGAACATCTCTCCTATGAAGACAGGCTGACAGAGTTGGTCTATTCATCCTGGAGAAGGGAAAGCTCCAGGGAAACCTCATCGCAGTCTTTCAGTACTTACTTAAAGGGAGCTTATAAGAAAGATGGAGAGAAACTTTTTAGCAGAGAGAAATTTTTCCTACTGCAACAGGAAAAAGGGTACTCATTTTAAACTGAAAGACAGTAGATTCAGACTACATACACGGAAGAAGTTTTTAGTGATGAAGATGGTGAAACACTGGAACAAGTTTCCCAGAGAGGTGGTAGACAACCCATCTCTGGAAACATTCAAGGTGGAGTGGGTCAGGGCTCTGAGTAACCTCATGTAATGGAAGATGTCCCTGCTAATTGCAGGGCTTTGGAACTGGATGAATTTAAAAAGGTCCCTTCCAACCCAAATCATTCTGTCACTCTATAAACAGACTGCTCTGAAGATGAGGGGAAATCAGGATATTCCCACAGGTTTCGCAGAGGAGGGACTAAACCAATCAGAGCAATTCAGTGACTGTATTCTAATGCAAGTAACTGAACTGGAGATGATGGAAAGCTAGATGCACGATCAACTCCAACTGAATTGGCATAGCACAATCAGGTGGGAAATGCTTACCAGAAAAAGAAGAATAACAAAACAAACCTTTAAGGTTCTGAAAGGGAGACAAACAAATTCAGAGGTTTGCGTGGTAAAATCATCTGTGATTGTCATCTAAAGTAAGTAAGTGTTAAAGATGGCATTTCCTAAGAAAATATCCCACCAAAACAAAACAAACAAAACATGGGAATAGGTACCATACTGTAGAAGAAAAGGTTGTCAGGTACAAATATGAGTAGGTCCGATTTGGGAGTCAGAAAGATTTCACAATGAGACAAACATAAGTCAGGTTTCCAAGGACAGAAAGAAAAATATTGAAGACACAAAAAACCAAAAACAAACAAAACCCCCCAAACCCAAAATGAAAACGAACAAAAAACCCCCAGTGTAACATGATATTCAACTAATAAGAAAAATGGAAGGTAGCAAGAAATTGTTTTGTGAGGATAATGACTTTGCCAAAAAGATTAAGAAAAGTTGTTGATCTGATATTCAATGGAGAAGGAAAAAAATCAAGAGACAGCTGCAGGAAAGCTCTTTAACCTTCTGGTATGCCTTTGCTGAAAAGAGAAACTGATCATATGGCTACCAGTTCACAGGTGTGAGTAAGGGACAATACCACATTTTTTAAAAGGGAAATATAGGCTAGGGAGCATTTAAGGCATAAAGAAGTTAAATATTTTAATTTCAACTGAGCCTCAGGAGTTTTAGTCCAGTTCATTCAGTGACCATCCTTGAAAACTCATAAGGGTTCAGGAGGAGTGAGAGATCAGGATAGAAAACAATAATCATGGTGCCTAACAGAAAAGAGGGTTACAGCAATACCTTAAAATGTCACATACCCTGACATTCACGTGGCTTTTCATACTACGTTTCATAACTTTCTTGAAGCAAAACAAGGCACAAAAAACCAGTCTCAAATACTCAAAAAGCTGGTTAGAAAAATGTATTTTATTGCAGGCAGAAGTAATCTGTTGTGCAAACAGAGAAACAAGATACAGCTGTAAGTAGCTGTTTTGAAAAATGTCGTGAGGATTTTTATAGAACCAAAGTAAGCACAAGAAACTTGAGACAGCACAGTGCCTCAAAAAAAAAAAAAAAAAAAAGGTGTAATCATCCTATACTTGTACAGTATGGCACACCTTTAACGTAATGGACTCTTTTTAGCCAGTCCTGATAAAACATCACTGGAAAGCTGTGTCCAGTTTTCCAGCACTGCATTTCAATAATTAATTCAGACACTAATCCTGAGAAGAGCAAGGAGAATAATCAGAGATCTAGCAAAGCTAACCTAGAAGGAAAGATTGAAAAATTTGGGGTTGTTTACCTAAACAAAAATGAGGAGGGATGCAAAATAATGTAGGGAAAAGGATCACAAAGAGGAATACTCTGTTCTTCCAACCTTTGACGGTGAGGATGAATGTCAGAGGCAAACTGAAGTGACAGTGCTTCAGACAGACAATAAATAAATTCCTAGCCATAAGGAGAAGGGCAGTGTTTTCACCATACAACCTGCTACCACCGCATCCACCCCTCATTGGCAGAGGATGTGCAGCCCCCACATTGGACGCCTTTTAACTGCTTAGTCAATTATCTATCAGGATTTTCATAATTAAAGTTGACATATGGCAGGGTCATGGATTAAGTAAGCAATCTCTCCTTGCCCTCTTATTTTTTTGTCCATCTAAGAAAACAGGACTTTTATCCTCTTCCTTCATGATATGGTAGTCAGGGCTGTCCTCTGACATCTAAGCCAATCTGCTGATGCTAACACCCAGACTTGTGGTCCACACTGCTATTCTTTCTCTGTAACCAAATCATGATATTTGACTGCCCTGTACTGAGCAGATGTAATGCTAATGCGGAGCCTTGTCCCTGACATGTGGATGCTGGGAGGGAAATGGGAGCAGAGGTTTGTTTCTGTCAGAAGAGGCAGCCACGTGGTTTTGCACGCAACTTTTATGGCAAAGGTTTTTACTGAATTCAGTTCAAATAGGTGAAGGTGAGGGTGGAGGTTTCAATTTGCATACCTAATTTTTGCCTGCTACAATTCCTTTCCTTTTCTTTTCTTTCCAAAGCTCAGTATGAGCAGAAGGCTGCAAGAAAAAGGGCTTGTGTGAAACAAAAGAGACAAAGAGTAAGCCAGCAACAGAGCTCTGAATGCCACCTAATCCAGCTCAATCAAATCTGTTATTTTGGATATTTAAAGAAAGAAGCATGTTGACTGAACAAGCCAGAGTAACTCCAAAGAAACGATTACAACCTATCACATCAGGTCAGCCTGAAAAGAGTTTCTATACAGCCAATGATTCTATAAATTACATTTACAGTCATTTCACTTCCCAGCCTGAAGCAGTGCAGACCAGGGCAAAATGAACAGTGACAAAAATGTGCAGATTTTACACAGTGGGATTGTAAAGAATAGTATGGAGATGGGAATGAACTTGATCGAATCACTATGAAAGATTAATTGTGTGATGTGTGAGTAATTGGTTAATGGGACTGGGTCAGCACCTGGTGTCTGATGGTTTGAAAAGAGGATAAGAATGCAGCTTCAGCTATTTGAAAAAAGGTTTTGCAGGCCAAAATGTTCCCAGCTCTGTAACTCGCAGAGTCTGGGAAATCAAATAAATTTAAATGTAAATTACAGAGTTGTCTGAGGCAGGGATATTTTTTGCTTTGAGACCGATATTCATACTGTCACTGTCTGAGGCACAGAGAGGCCAGAATGGGCATCTGAAAGGGAAAAACATGACCTGGGCAAATGAACCCAAATGAAACATGATGCATTAACCTGGAAGTAATTATAAAGAAAGGGCAAGGGGTAGCCTTGTTAGCAACTCCTCAGTGTGTAACAGAGAGCCATTATGGTAATATGAGACTGTAAAAAATGAGGCCTTGTCTGCTCTGCTAGGATATTAAAGAATGAGTGACACTTCTGTTATGGAAAGGATTGCCCCATTGTCCTTCACCAACACTTTCTCTCTTGTCAACAACTTGCCTGGCTATTGCCCTTCATTGCAGGTTGGCTCCATCTCAGCTGGGCTATACCTGTGTGATTTAAAATAGTAACATACAAACACACAGCAACTCTAAGAAAACTATGTAAATATTGTAAATAATGTAGATATTATTTCATTTGATATTGAATAGCCAACTTTTTGAGATTACTCAGGAAACATTTCTTTTATGCCTTTGCTAGAGAATGATATGTCCACATTGTATTTGTAGGAAATAAAAAAAAATTCCGGGTGATCCAAGCTAATTGTCTTTAAGCATTAAAGATTACACCCATTGTGATGTTCATTGCTTCTTGAGAAAACATCAGGGCTGAAGACTTCCATCTCAACATCTTGCAGAGATGAGATTTTAGATCCAGACTCCCACATTTGCCTACAATAATAAGTAACACTTTAGTTCTAGTACTATAGGCAAGAACCCACCAATTATTTGATCACACCAGTATTAAGGAAGCAGCAAGGCATTCAGGGATAAAATCAGAAAAAGTAATTTTACAGGTATCAAAGAACATAAAAGGAAATGAGAAAAGCATTTACAAATAAAATAGAAGTGTGAAAAAGACAATGGAACATACAGGGTGATTATTCAAATCAGAGGAAAGCAATAATTAATGGGACAGAATTATCTGAAAAATTTAATCTCTTGCATCAGTCTTCATAAAAATTATTAAGTGTGATCACCGACTTACAGCAATAGTTTTAGGAGACAGAAACATAAAGTAGGAGAGGAATAGAATAAAGAGATTTAAATAGTTCGAATGAATTCTTGTCAATATCCCTGAAAGAAATGCCTGATAAGGTAGTGAAGAATTGAGACCAAGCTGACTCTGCAATCTTCATGGTCTTCAAGAACTTGTGCATTCAAGGCAGGCCGAAGTTATCAAGAGGAAGGCAAACATATCCCCTGTCTGATTAAACAAAGACAACACAGGCAACCAAGATTAATTAGTTAAAGATTCATACATGGTAACACACAAGCACAGATTACTACACAGCAACTGGCAAGCACTAGAAGTAGCACTAAAGAAGTTGCTCTAAATAATTCACTGATAAAATGAGAAGAGCTTTTCTCACCAGGTCTGGAGAGACCAATCATGGACCTAATTCTATGCCAGGTTTACATTGAACTGATTGGGTTTCAGGAGTTGTTACATTTTGAAAATGTACAGGTGGTACCTGGCCATGAAGTTTTGCAAGCATTTGGGATAATAGGATTAAAGTCTAAAATTACTCCGTAAATTGGGGACATACTATGAACTAAGTATGATGCTATTCAATAAACAACAAAGAGTAATACTTAAAAGGATTAATATAACAATAAAAATGTGGAGAGCTTGATTAATCCAGCAGTGTTCTTTCAAGCAATCCTGCTTTGAGACAAGAAATTACCAGTGTAATTTGCCCCCTTTTTTTTTGCATTTGGGGTGTATTTATTTATATATTCACTCAGACACATACTTATTATGTATGTATATGCTTTATGATTTTATTATACATACACAAATACACACACACTGAGAGACTAAAGCCAGTAATTGTCACAAGTCACCAAAATAAAAGACAGGGTCAAATCCACTCAATTCACAAAACAGCAAAAGTGGACTTGAATATCACCAAATTACTAGGTTATGACAAAAGTAGTGTAGTCTCACTGTGCCCCCAGCACCACGGTAGCTGAGGGAACAGCATGACCTAAGAGAAAAACCAAGAGAGAATATCTGTTCCTGAGGTACCTTTTTACAAATAAAAACCTGAAAATAAGCTGCAGGGCACTGAACAATCAAACGTGTACAGCCAACATTTTCGCAGTGCACCATGCATGGAGTGCTGTAAATCCAAGAGATTTTAAAGACAGGTATGACTCTTCCACACAGAGAAGCAGCTGATCCTGAAACATGGAGGTCTTCTGCCAAAAAGAGGGGAAACAGGAGGCAGTCCCCAGCCAGTAATGAAACAAGGGATGCATCCCACGTTAAGCTGAATTTTACTTCACTTGTAATATTTTTTCTTTCAGCTGTATCTACAAAAGAGTAGATACAACCATCATATGATGCCTGGATAATTCCACTTGTAATTTGTTTTGTTAAAAAGACAGCCTAGTTTCATGGGACAAGCCAAATGTCAACGGATGAACCGGGGTGGAGACAGTAAGCTGGAAAGCACTGTCCCTGTAGAAACAGTCATCTTAAGGTAGCATGCTGAGTTCTGAGTCCTGAAGAGGTGCAGTGGCTGGTGAATACCCTGTTTGCAGGGAGCAGCACAGGATGCTTGTGCTGCAAGTTGCCACCACTGGAGATGAAAAATATCAGAAAATGAACAATCAACAGCTACACTTTCACCCCCAGTCATGACACCTATCAATGACTTTCAAGGAAAAGGTTAGACACACAACAATGCAAGTTAATGTAGGTATGGTGGAGTCTTCCTCAGGTCAGACGATGAGCACACTTCCTAAATTACATTTATCTCACTAATTTACCATGTAGCACACCATAGGGCTGACAAAAATACCTCCGGGGACTTGTATCAGCCCAATCTTTTCAACAGTCCCCCAGCTTCCTCTGTGGGCCTACCCAGCCAATTTATTACATTTCATACCCTGAGAAGGTCCTTGTTAAATGAAGAAACTCATGACCAATTAACGATATATGTGTTTTTATTCCTAAGTGCCATCCACTCAACCACACTGGGGAAGTGACATCCTGTTTCCCAGACAACCTAAATTGGTCTTTAGGTCGTTTTTACTCTGAGGGCAAAAATAATTGGTCTTGTGGTTAGATCTCCTCCTGGATATACTCTCTGCATTTTACAGCCTGTGAGAACCATAACTCTGTTTGAATAAATGAATGATCTGGCACTGACTGTTTTCACACTGCGAATGCAAACAGGATCCCAGTTCAATTCTCATTATTGTAACCAATCTCTGTCTTTCCCCCTGTAATAGTAACTTAGATATGTTTTTATTTTGCTTTTTTAATTATATACACAGGGGAAAACAAGTATCACCAGGTCTTCTAACACACTCACAAAGGTTGGAGGGTGCCTATTTACTAGAGTTTTCAGTCCTGCTCTGCACCTTCACAGATCATATCAGCTCACATCTGCTGCCGAGGTCGTTCAGCTCCACTGGCACATGATAATGCCTCACTTCCACTCTCTCTGAACAATGCAACATGCATATCATTTTCCTCAGGGCCATCTGATTTATCCCTCTTCCAACCTGGCTACAGAAAGTGTTCAACAAGGGGATTTTTTGCCTTTTTAAAAATTTTCATACCTCTCCCCTGCCCCTAAAGTGTCTAATTTTTAATAATTTTGGCCATTAATTTTTTTTTCAAAATCTACAGCCAATGATCTCTTCAGCTGAATAAATTCTTATCAGACAATCTTCCCATATATTCTGTTTGCATCAGTTTGACATGCTGTGAACAGATATTGTAAAACTTAAGTCTTCCAACCCTGTCTCTGTTCCGTTGTTGCTACCAAAGCAGAAGTGCTCAGATTACATATCCTTCCAGCAGCTACTGTGCAAGAATACCTTGATTTCTGAATAGCACAGATGAATCTGTTTTACAGTATTTCCTTTATGCCAGTGATTTTCATACAGCTTTTCCCTGTCAACCACCATGTCACTGCTGAAGTCTGTTCAGCACAACACAACATACCTCAAAGTGAAGCTGGTGAGTCTGCAGGACTTGCATGCTGGAGGAGGATCCCACATTTCATTTTACAGAAGAAATGGTCTTATTGAAATTCTTAGAATGCTGCAGCAAGCATAATGCAGAAACTATCACAATCTAGGCTATCACCTATCACCTGTATAATTTCTATATTTTCCAAGTCTCACTGGATATTCTTCTGCTGCCACTGTTAGTGCAGCCACACCACTCCTTCCCAATAGTCATAGAGTCATAGGACAATTCAGGTTGGAAAAGGCCTCTGAGCTCATCAGGTCCAGCTGTTACCGTAACACTGCCAAAGTCCTCACAGCATCCTCCAGCCCATCAGCTCTGCTGCCTGCTGTGGTGTGTTAGCCACAGAAAGTAAAGGACAGGGACAGGAAAAGAAAGACAGTGTGCTGTCATCTGCTGCTCAGCCCACAGCAACTGCAGGAAAAGAGAGCAAGTTGGGAGAGAGAAGAGGAAATGGTGGTGAGAAACTGTCTGTCAGTCCAGCACAGACTGAGTGCTCCTACCTAATTTGGTCAGGATTCAGTGTCAGCAACCCTCTCTGCAGGAAAGGAAGGAGAGCATTGCGACAGGACTACAAAGGCACTGCACAGGATCTCACTTCTAGGAAGACAGTGAGGTCCTCAGACTCAACACAAAGAAATGTAATTTCCCCCAGAGGTTTAGTCACTACTGGGGTGTTCTCAAAACCTCTTGTAGCTGATACTCTGTGCAGTCGGGATAGCAAAAGGCACTAAATCTGCTCATGGACTTGAAAAGGCAGTCCATTCTTAACTCAGGACACTCCACTAGACAGGGAGATTTTGGGGTCTGCTCCTCATTTGATTTCATCTAGCAATGGTCTAACACAAGGGTAACACATAAACACCCAGATTGATTTTTATCATTGGCTAGGTGCACTACGGTAAAGGAGGGCTTCCCATGTTTAAGTTTTTTGTTTGCTTTGCTTGGCTTTTTTTGTAGTTAATGTTTTTGAGTTTTGTTGTTTCTTTTGGATGGTGGGGTTTTTTGTCAGCTATGCTAAGAACTCTCTTGCATGCCTGGCTATACAGTTGTCCACACTCAACAGAGAGCTTTTGAGTCTTCTTACAAAATGATCTTGAACTCAGAGCATTCTCATAGTTTATAAGAGACTGGTGTTCAAGATATTTTAGGCAGAATCAAGGTTAGAATGAGGTGTACCTATTTCTTGGGTGTGTCCTGCTCATTGATTTCTGAATGCATAAATTGTGCACCACCTCCTCAGATCAAGTTAGCTGTATCATCAGCCATGCCTAGCTTTTGGAGTTTTGTTTTTTTTTTTTTTTTTTTTTTTTTTTTTTTNTTTTTTTTTTTTTTGGCTTGGCTGAGGTGATTATCCATCTTCTCCTGAACTCATGATGATAAACAAATGACAATTACATACTCCTATTCTCAGAAAAGTTAATTCTAAGGATTTACATCACGTAGAGCGAGATTTTATTACTCTTGTTTGTACAGGGCTACACAGTCCTGAAACACTTTTGGTAGTTTTTCAGGGCTTCAGATCTAACTTGAGCAGAGAGCAGGTTCACAGTTCCTGTGTGTGAAGACAAATTTGAATCATGTCCTAAACACACTCCAAAAGCTGTAAAGAAATAGAAATACACAGAAACACAATCTTAATTTTATTTGTAAAGTAATTTTGAAATAAAATTTTAGCTAACACTTTTGTAAATCAGCTCAGTTTCAACACAATCTTAATATCTCCTCTACCTTCTCCATGCACTCTGCTTTTGTGGCCATTGAACTATAGCTGGCTTATGGTGGAACTGCCAGTCTTCATGACATTTGTTAGTTATTTTGGTATTCCTAATCCTGTGCTCAAATCCTTCATTTTTTTTGGTGTGCTGAACAATCCTTAATGCACCAGCACTTTACTCCCTCAAATGTCAACTACTTCCAAACTGTGACCTCATCCATGATCCACCTTCCTTAAGACAGCTGCTCAACACACCTGCTGCAAGGCAATTCATAGAAGAGTTTTAGCAATCAAGTTTAACATCCTTTCAAAATACAGATGATCCATTCATACCTCTTCCTTGGGGCACCTGAGGTGTTTGGAAGCAGACAGGAGTCTTGTAAGTAAAACCCCACTCGTCATTTTAAGCAGGTCAGTGAAGTCCTGGGCAAACACAGCCTGGGACCAGGTCTCTATAAATGGCTTCAGCTTTGTCATTATCCCAAATTCTTAACCAAGATGGAAGTTACCTGATTTTCCATAGTAATGAGTATACTCAGCAGTTTGCCAGGACTCTTAAAGTAATCCCAGCTTTGCTTTCCAAATCTACATTTGCCAGGTTTCAGAAGTACAGGTTGATGTACTACATTTTTTTTCTCATGTTCAAAATCTTGTCGGCTTTTACAAAGCCAGACTTGGGGGCCTTTTTTGAAGGCAGATTTGATACAAAACCACTATAGTTTGTAAAGTTCAGATAAGAGTTCAGGAAGTTCCACTTTACATTACAGAAATGCCAGTCTTTCAGAGTCCCACAGACAGAACTGAACTCTGCAATATGCAAATTTCTTAAAGAAATATGTAGATTAAATCCAAAATGAGGGTCTAAATACTGCAGAATCAACCACTTATTTCAATAATAAATCAACCACAGTTCACACAAGTACAAATGTTTTCCCCTGTGTGAGTCTCATTAGATACTCAAATTGAAAATTACTATTTGGCTCAAAATAAGTCAAGTAATATTTCAACAAGGTTTCAACAAGATTGTTATTTAAGATGGGTGAATCCCCACCTTCCTTTTAAACAAGAAATGTAAGTGCAATGAAGTACCTTGACATCATTATGAAGCAGAGAATGCCAGCTACCACCATCTGCAGGGTGTGCTCAGATATGTGTTCTTAAAATTACGCAAAGAGTTTGGGATACTGTGATCAAACATGCTAGCACAGAAAGCATTGGAGAGAAGCAGCACATGGGAGGTAATTGTGGGCAATTGTGGAAAGAAAATGAGGAAAGGTTCTATCTAAATGATAAATAGACTGCTATCTATGCTGGGGAAGCAAAATAACTGTCTGGACTGAGGGTAAATCCAAGATTTCATCCTCCTAGAGAACCCAGCATACAATGCCATGCTCTGTACAGTGAAGCACACAGACTGCTGATCTGAATTTGGCAGTAAAGACTAGGCTACAAATGATCCAATTTATCTCAATTCGTATCAGCTTAGCAAATTTGGAAGAGTTTATATGAAAATAGGTAACAAGGGAGTCACAAAAGCATGGATTTAAAAGTCTTTAAGCAATAATGACTTTTCATCATGCCTGATCTTTTTAATTGATATCCCTCTGGTAAACAGCAAGGAAATAATGAAGAGCAGAATGGGATTTTTGCTTAGGAAAGGTAAGAAATACAAAAAAGCAGGTAAATGGTTTCTGTAATGCTTTAACAAAAGGAAAATAGCCTACAATTTCACTGTCAAGGTGAAATACAAAGAATACCTGTGTGTATGTTTATGCAGAAAATAATAATCAGTCAATCATTAGACATAACTGATTATATACTTTGATATACAAGCATTAAGCATAAAGATAAAATGCCATAAAATTATTCTGCTGACATAATTTGCAAAAACAAAGCCCTTATGATAACAAGAATGATTAATACAAAGAAAAAAACTTTAAAAAGAAAATAGTTTCTTATGCAAAAGCATTTAAACCACAAGAGATGCAAGAAAAGTGTAAATAATGAATAGTGTATAGAAAGATAATTACTATCTTCTTCCTTCTTTTCTCTGTATAAGACTAAAATGACATCCAGATACACTGAAAGACAGCAAATCCAAATATGAATAAAGAACACTTTGATTGAGTAGCTAAACCAAAAAATTGTGACCATTCTGTGGAACGGACTGTCACAAGACACTCTTGAGATTAACAAACCAGCAAAATTAAAGAAAGTCGACATATAATCCTATTAATAAAGTTGTCCAGCTCTAATGCCAAACAGCAAAGACAAACAAAATGTGGGATTTAGAGTTTCAGGACTGATCTGTAGGGAGAAGACATATTAGGAACCATATGACACCCTACTGTCTCTTGGTATCCTACAGGCATTCACTACTAACTGCTATGTGATGCAAACTGTTCTCCAAACATAGACACACACAGCCCCAAATCAGTTTGTGTCAATACCCTCACTATGACAGTTCCTAAATTAGTATGCTGTGTCTACATTCCATTACAGTTTACAAGTTATTTTTCCCGATAGTTGCATACAGTGTAATTTTTCTTGAAGATCTGTCAAAAGAAAGGGGAGGTTTTCTGAATTGTTTTGGTTTTGCTTGTTTGTTTGTGATTTTTGTTTTGTTTCAGTTTTTGTTGTTTGTGTTTTTGTTTTGTTTTTCATTCTCGTTGTTTTGTTTAGGTTTTGGTTATTTGTGTTTTTGTTTTGTTTTTGTTTGTTTTGTTTATGTTTTTGGTTTTTGTTTTGTTTTGTTTTGTTTGTTTTTTTAATTTAGAAGGAAACCAAAGAAGGCCCTTGTGGCAAAAAAAACATTAGCAGTAGGTGGTGGTGGGGGGGGATCTGTCCCTACTGTCTAGCTTTGATGAGACATATCTGAAGTGCTGGGTCCAGTGCTGATCTCCCCAGTGCAATACTGACATAGACATGTTGGAGTGAGTCCAGTGTAGGTCCATGGAAGTGACAAGGCACTGGAGAATCTGTTATATGAAGAGAGACTGAGAGAGCTGAGGATGATCAGCCTGGAGCAGAGAAGGCTCAGGGCAAAACTTTAAGCAAAAGAAATGTGACAAAAATTATTGCTATAGATTATTGAAATAAGTCTTTTTATAAACTAGTGTTGGTTAGGATGCAAAACTGCCATGAGAAAACTTAACACATACCACTAGTTACAAACCACTGTCTAGGATACTGAAGATATTATTTCAATAGTCTATATTAATAATTTGTGAGAGACTAATGTTGGTTATGGTCTCCATTTGCATTAGATTTCCCACGCTATGTTGTAATTTTCAGGAAGCTCCTCATTTCATAGCTTCTAGTGGAGGCCAAAAGACTGTATGGACTTCCATTAACCTCCTCACAGAAATAGAGTTAAGAAATTACAAACTGCATACATAGAACAGCCTGATCAAACCCTGGTGCTTGAGTTATTCCCAAAGCAGAGCATCCCAGGGAACTCATTCATGTTTCCTCTCATTCCACCAATGTTTCTATTGCAGCCTCACTATCTCCACAGTATAAATCTCTGAGAGGTCCATTAAGATATTTCAAAATTAGAATCTGGTCCAGAATATAGAAAAAGAAAGTTTATGCTGTTATTTATTTGCTCAAAATTCACTGAGTCTGTAGCAAAGCAGGGCTTGAGTAAGAAAAGACAGAGGCCTACAGGGCTAACTACTTTAAGCCTAAATCAAAGATCAGAGGGTTGTTTGGGTCTTATTTCTCTGTGGGGTTTTTTTTTGTGCACATGATGAAATGCAGTGTGTGGCCTTGGACAACCACTCGTTGCTTTTTCTTGTCTTCAGATTTATTGCTTGTTTTGCACTTAGACACTTCTCTCATTTTTCTGTCCGACTATGTTTGTAACGTGGCTAAAATTGTATGAAGAAATTCTCATCTTGTCCTTATTTTTCTGAACATCTTGCCTCTAAATAGCGATTCATATCCTGCCTTTCACCATTCATTACTGTTACAGGGTAGATAACTGGTCTCTGTGAACTGACTTACTGATCTCAGTCCCATCCTAGCAAGGTGCAGAAATGCTGTCACAACTGTCATTGGTTGGCACCTTATTTATAGACTCAATAGCATATTAATCAGTATCTCGTGGAAAACTGCGCCACAACATTCCCTTAAAAAAATGTCAGTAGTTTTCCAGTAATGTGACTGCACTACATAATATGTTGTCAAAGAGTCATGTGATATTGCTTCAGTGGTTTTATGTTGTACTTCATATAATATAAAAGGTACCTCCCAGGTCATTCCGCTGCTCATGGATAAGAATAAGATTTTAATTGCCTCCAGGCTAATCGGATCTCTTATTCTGAGCTTTTATGTAAATGAATGCTGATTTGTGGAATAAAAGCAGAAAATCAGGAGTATTTTATGCTTTCAGAAAAAGAAAACTTCTTCGCTCTCTTGACAAAGCCAAGCTGTGTCCACATTGATCCCATGCTCATTTGACTGTATCTTCCCAAATCTATGGCAAATCATCAACCAATATACTGTAACTTAGAAACACATGCAACAGTCTGCAATACATGGCCAGCCTGATGCCCACTGTGAGCAATGTGAGCATGACAGTGGGGCCTAAACCACACTGACTGAGTGGGTTGACAGGGTGCCAACCCCATTTGCCACCTGTAGCTGTTCTCTTAGACCTTAATACTGCTGTCTGTCTCCCTCTTGGTAATGCTGAAGTGTGTCTGAGATGCCAAGCTGGCATGGGGTTCAGGAGAAGGATAAGCGGAGATTTGAAGAAGTTTTCAGTCCATGTTGACTGGTTTGTTTTTAGTCTGATGGTTTTGATGTTTTAGGTTACAGTGCAGCCACAGTAAGAACAATGTTTGCAAAACCAATGGGCTAGTAAGCTGTAGAATAAGTGCTTGGGGACAGAGATTTCTTCAGCTGTCTTTGTTATGGGCTAAAAATTGTCACCGTACAACACAGAGCATTATTGTCTTCGGAAGATCTTATCTTTTGACTTTTTCTGTCTTTCTTCCATGTACTCAGTGACTAGGCCACTCTCTCGAAAGATGAAACTTGAAATGGATCACTGGCCAGACATTCCCATTTCTTCAACTCTGGTAGCATGACAAGTGCATCTGGCATCTGTGAACCCTTCTTCCTTCAGGGATTTGTGACTGCTGAGCTGACCGCAGTTTTCTCAGAATGTTTTTTTCTGAACAAAGCACTCCCTTTTTCAAAGGTACACACATGCAGAGCAGAGTGTTAAAAATAAAATAACATTGTTTGGATATTTTCTTCCTTCCTCAAAGTAAATTTTCTCTGAAGCTTTGATATATTCCCGTCACCCCAATAAACACAACATGCTTCCTTAAGTTTATGCTGCCCCTTTCTTTGTCAAAGACGATTACCCACTTGCTGGCAACAACTTATTATTCATCTTCATTCCCACTAAACCATGCCATCTTTAAGGCTTCAGTATCTCCTCCTCTAGATCTGGCCTGACAGACTAAAATTTCTCAGCCTATATAAACTATTCTCAATAACTAACTTCTCCAGAAAAAAACAGTGTAATACTGTATCTTTTCCATCTCCCTATTCTCCTGGTTTTACCTCTTAAAACCTTTGACTCTGTCTAGGCAGGCAGGGTAATCTCTACCTGTAAATGGAGGTACACAGAGTACTGATTACCAATCAGATCAGTATCGTTTCATCTTCTGCCAAGTAACATTAATATAAAATGCTGTTCAAAGACATTTTTTAAGTAAGTGGGAAAAGAGCTTCAATTTACTAACAGGACTGCAGTTATTACAAATTAAGCATCTGTGCTATATGAAAAGAAGTCATAAGGTAGTATCCAGAAGAAAGCAATTTCCTGTGTTCTCAAGAGAGCTAAATGACAGTAAGTAGGTGCATATAATTCCCTTCTAGTTCATACCTCAGTGGGGAGCACACTTATTGAGGTAATGGCTGATCTTAGGTCAAATTCTGTTTTTTTGAAGGGGTTTGAAGACAGTGCTGGTACCTAAACAAAAGAATTGTCCAGTGAGTAAAAGCACAAGATTATGATAACAGAGAGTAAGATATCTTAGAACATGAATCCTTCCATCCAAGTTTTGTTTAGTTCAAGTTCAATTATTAAAAAATGGACCTGTTTGGGAAATGAAAGTTCGAGTTTCTCCAAGCAAAAGAAGACACTGAGTCATGTTTTCTTCTTTGTGAGAATCACAAAATATGTGGAGTTGAAAGGGATTCACAAGGATCACCCTGGCCCTGCAGAGGGCCATCTGCAAGAGTCACACTATGTACCTGAGAGCATTGTCTAAATACTTCTTGAATTATCTATAGCCCTTGCTTTACTATAGAAGAGGCTGTTGGTCACGTTCAACTTTATGAATATCAGCTGCTGGAAAATCCATTACTAGCACAACCCTAATTGTAATGTAGGGATCCTGTTGGGCCACAGTGCTGAGATCTGGATTTTATTTTACCAAAGCTCCTCATGCACGAAGAAGGCAATTTCTTCATAAGAGAAATACTAAGTTCAGTTTTCACTCAATAATAACAGATGTATTCCTGAATAGGACTGTGGGATTTGGTTTATACATAATGATGACTTTTGTCTTGTGATGCTGATAGTAAATCTGCTGCTGCTGACAATTTACTGGTTTCATGTGAATTCTTTTTTTTATTTTTTAAATTCTTCTAATCTAAAACTGAATGAGAATATTTACCAATCTCACTGATAAATTTTCATTCAGAATCCTCATCTGAATCACCTTATATAAACAATGGCTTTTTGTAGGTAATATATTAATATATGGGAATTACATTTAGCAAGCGCATATCTTTTAACATGATCAAACACAGAGCTTAGCCACATTAATATAAATGAAAACCTGATTGTATTACTGTTTGCAGTTATACAGTGCACGGCACTGATAACAGGCGTGCTAGTGCACGCGCTATAGGTTATGCAGGACAAAGAAGGATTTTGCTCTGTGAGTCTTTCTTGCTGAATATGTTATGAAAAACAGAGACTTTGACTGGTAATGGCATTTTTTCAGTAAAAAGTCTGAATGAATTTTGGAAACTGTTGACATATATACAGAGACATATCTCTGCCCCATATTTATCCACAACCTTTTAGTTAGAAGAAATGAGTCAAAATAATCCTTCCCCCCCCCCTACCCCTTAAAAGCATCTTTTTTGCAGTGGGTGAATAGATCTTATTTCTGTGGGCCCTGGGTGCATATGATGTTGATAGCTCTAGCAAAGACATATATACAGCAGAGGAAGGGCCCAGAACTAATTGCTTATAAATATTTTCAGTAACAGATGACTTTCCCTTTCAACATTTAAGGGTCCTAAGCTTTGGTTGTTATTTACTCAATGAACACTTACTTTATGTTCTTTTCCAAAAAAAGAAAGCATTTCTACAGAAAACTGTAAGAAAAACTAAATTTTTTTTTAATATATTCATCATACATATTTATCAATACACTTATCTTGTAGTCTTTATAATCTGTTCTTTCTCCAAAATTGTCTTGTACGCTATTCTCTCTTCTGAAAAGTACCAGATTTAGAAGCTAAAACTCATTTCCAAAGGGCGCAGACATTTTGAATCATAAGTCTCTTGATAGTTAATGTAATTTTGCTCCTAAATTACTTCCAAGAACAGGATTTAGAAGTTCGAATCAATGAGATTGTTATAAGGATTTGTTTTCCTGTGACGTGCAGGAGGAATCTGAAAATCTTGAAAAGAAATGTATATACTGACTAATATATTCTGGTTACTTGCAAGAAACTATGGATTATATCACTCTCCATGCCTGATGCAAGACTTCTCGCCTTTGCTGACTTTTGACAACCTTGGGGTTCTCAAAAAAATACTTTAAAAAGGGTTTCTCAGAAAGAGTACTAGGGTGCTACAGTCTACACCTTTCTATTCTTCTTCTCAGGAACACACAAAGAAGTTCCAGCTAATGGACTGAAATGAAAATAGACGAATAAAAAGAAGTCCAAAGAGTGGGCCACAACAGTGGGCTCTTCTTCATCCCACTCTTGGTTCATGTCTTGCACTTCTTCATCTAGGTCTCAACAAGACAACCCTGTGATGGAAAGGACTAGGGACCCTATCAGTGTAATTAAGCTCAGAATCAACACTAGGTCCTATAACGAGAGAGAACAAGAGAGTTTGAATCAGTCTCTGCACATCTCAGCTTCTTTTGCCATGCTGCCTTAGTTGCACCTCACACCTTGGGGCTGGTAGGATGCAGAGGGGGGTGGACACAGGGCTGGACTTGGTACAGGAAAGCTCATGTGATCCCCCATGGGGAAGGCAGGCTGATGACAGAGGGATATGGTGACTCGCAGGTCCATCAGGGTAGCCCATGCAATCTCTTGATTAAATCATGACGCCTGGCCTAATAACTGTAACTAATAACTAAGTAAGTGCAGAGCTCACAAGTTTGTGTGGAGAAGTTTTGTCTGGAAGAAATGTCTAACAAAAAAAGACACTACATAGAGAATTATGCATATTATATGGCTGATTTTGAGTCTACTATCTAGAAATTAAATTTGAAATTACCCTTTGCAGGCAGGATGCTTGATGTGACCTTGAGGATATATGGAGTGTTTGGTACCAGTCACTGACAGATTTTCTTCTGCCCTCAGGTTTCGGACTGGCAGAAGTAGCCGTGTTCTCAACTTATCACAGGTACATGCTGGACTGTGAACAGCTTTACTGTATTCACCTGTAGGGACATACTAATATGATATAGAGTTACCAGGCAACAGGTAGAAATGGTATCCAGCTAAAGCTTTATAAATGCAAATTGTCTCTCACTGCATCATTTTCATATTCAGAAGCACATGGTATTTTTGCGAGTAAATATGAGTAAAATCAAACTGTCTCTTACAAACTGAGTGAAATTTCATTTGAATTCCAGCATCCTAAAATCCTTATAACCTTTTGCTGATGTACTGGAGGAAAATATGGTCATGTAAGAGCTTGATAACGTTAAAAATCAGGTATCATTCTTTCTTAACACTTTCGGGTGCTGGTAAGGAACTACTGAAGGACTGTGTTTGTTGCCTGAAGATGGAAGTCCTCAAGGAAACCCCTGTAACAGTACAGTATAACTAAACTACAACCAAAATCCTACAAATCCTAGGAAGATATTGAAATACACTGTTGAAATAAATATCTGACTAAAAATAAATTTATAAAAATAAATATTCCTGCTCATTGGGATTACAAGAATAGTTGGGATCTTTTTAAAGCAGGACATTAAAAACGCTACAAAAATTGCATGAAAATCACGGGTGAGTTGAATTTAGTATCTGCAAACAGGTCATTTACAAGGAAAGAAGAAACAGGTTTTAGTAATCCTGAGACAGCTGGAGATACTTCTTTAAGCTAGACTGAAGAGTATAAATTTTTTTTATTAATCATTATTATTTGCTGTACTTTATCAGATAAGACTGATTTTTTTAATGTGTAATACCAAAGACAGCAACTAAGACGATTTATAGACAAATGCAAAATGACAGGAACCTCGCTCTAAAAAAATTGCATCTGTTTTATTTATGCATAGTTAGGAAACATGAAAGCCCAAGAGAGCATATCACTGCATTTAAGTTATTCACAGGGTGGGAATGGGGGGAGAAAAATATTGTTCTTCTGTTAAGCTCAGGAGAGCTGTCAGCTGTTGGGACTCTGAGGTATGTATTTGCTTTGAACATGGAGAAAATAGAGAAAGAATCCAGAGAAGGGGCAATCTAAATACCTAGAACAAATGAAACAACTGAAATAAACACTCCCTAGAGGACTCAACAGTTCCTGCAGCTACTCCAGACACACTGGCACTTGTGATTATAATGAATTTCATAACAGTGCTGACTTTTCCTACCAGAGTTTGCAAAATCAAAATAGAGTAACAACAGACTCTTGCACTTACTGCTTCTGAACAATGACTGGAAAATTGGGTTAGGGATAGGGTTTAGGGAGCAAGAAAGCCTACAGATGTGGGGAAGTTGGGCTGGAAAGCTATGCCAAGTGAATCACGGCAGAGTAGTGAGATTGTTGCCTCTACACCTTTCTAAATCTGGGCCACCCAGAGTGATGGGGCCACAGCCTCAAACTTGATTTAGTGTCAGGCTTAGGGAACAGAGAGCCTTAAAGGAAGCCTTTTGCACTTGGGGTGCAAAAGTTATGTCAAGCGAATCACAGTAGGACACCAACATTGTTGTCTCTATACTTTTATAATCTGAGCTTCCAATGGTGATGGGATGAGAGGAAGCCATGTGAGGAGGGACTGAGATCACTTGGTTTGTTCAGCCTGGAGAAGAGGAAACTGAGTGGAGACCTCCTTGGAGTCTACAACTTCTTTGTGAGGGGAAGAGGAGGGGCAGGCACCAATGTCTTCACTATGATGACCAATGAGAGGACACAAAGGAATGGCATGAAACTGTGTCAGGGTAGATTTAGGTCGGATATCAGGAAAAGGTTCTTCACCCAGAGGGTAGCTGGCTGGGCACTGGAACAGGATCCCTGGGGAAGCGGTCACATCATCAAGCCTGAGAGAGTTCAATAAGTGACTGGGCAATGCTCTCAAGCATGTGGTGTGATTATTGGTATAGTACTGCAGAGGGCCAGGAGTTGGAATTTCAGTGATCCTTGTGGGTCCCTTCCAACTTCAGATATTCTAGGATTCTATGATTCTAGAATTCTAGGAAATCTTATTTGTGGTCTTGTGTTCTCTCAAGGCAAGGAAGGGTAATGGAAGGTGGAAGCACTTCCTATCTTTGCATCAGCTTTAAGATTTTCAGCAGAGATTGCAAGGAATGTGTTAGGCATACTGCCATCAAAATGACACAATTGTTACTTTAGAACAAGTCTTTATAATGCAGCAGGTTTTTTTGGTTTTGTTTTTGTTTTTGGTTTTTGGTTTGGTTTGGTTTTTTTTAACTTGAATGCTTTTTGTTTAATTTTCAACCTGGATTCCTTAGGCTTCAACCTCTTCAGGATCAAAATGTGTGCAAGTGTTAGCATGCATGCACATCTTTCTGTCCTTTCCCTTACTGTTTTTGAATATGGGATGTATTTCAGGAAAATTTTATTTACATAAATGGGTGAGTAAATAAAGAAAGATCTCCATTATTATCCCATCTTCTCCAAAGGAAAAGCTGCAGATATTACTCAATAACAACAAATTTCTGCAGTGAAAAATGCATGCTAGGAACATTTCAGCTAGCAAAAACTTCAGTTGAATTAGATCAAAGAATTCAGTGAGATGACCAAATCCTTTTGGATACCAGGCTTCCTTATCTCTGCTGTTGATAGAACTACTTTTTTTCCTTGCTTACTTTGAAACACATTGATCTTAAAGTGTCCTTGGACACTTGGAGGCTGCTTCCCTTTTGGAGATTAGGACAGATTCCTGAGAACTGAGCATCTCTCTGATAAATTCCAGAGGTACAAAAGCAGAAGAGTGCAAGGCTTTATGATAAGTAACAGGAAAACTAGTTACATTCCATGAGACATTGCTAACTGAGAGTAATTATTATAGACGGTGATACTCAATGGACAGTTAATGCTGTAAATATTACTTATTTTTGGAATTGAAACTTGGCTGTCAGCAGAAAAGGAACTGATAAGATTAAGCAGCTGGCCATGGACAGCAGGAGCTAAGAGAAACTCCTTACTCTGAAAGTCAAAAGCCTCATCACGAGACCTGTTAATATTTAGCTATGTTTGATTGTCCTGTCTCCTTCAGCAAGATATGGAAAGACTTTGTGGTGATGTCATCAGATGATGTAGAAACCCCTTTGTTCTCTCCCCTGGGTGGCTTCTTGCTATGGAAAAATACTAACCAACTTGCTTCACTTTAACAGAGAATTGTGTAATCATCCAGTCAGCATAATCCATCCCCTAGTTAACGTATCTTGTCCTTTTCATTAACATGTCCTGCCCACCAGACCCTTACATTGCCAAGCGCATGTTCAATAAACATTCCAGTTTGCACCCCCAAAATTGGGATAATTTAGTTTTTGACCTCCACAACTTATGACCTTTCAAATACGACAGTGAAAGTCAATATGACATGTGAACTTGGTGGATGACCTACTATAAATATCCTGCAAGGTGCTGACCTTGTCGGTTAGAAGGCACACAAAGTCCACATTGTCAGACTTTTTCCTGCAGAAGTTATTAACCTGTTTGGTTTATAGCTAGAAGACCATATGGGGATATGCAAATATGCACACTTACATCACTGTGGATGGTTGTAAAAGGTTTGGGTAAATAAATTATAATTATTTCTTCAAAGTACTGCACCTAAATTGAAGGTAATCTTTCAAAAATAGAGATGGTACAGTGAAAACAATGCAAGATTAATAGCTTCCCCCAGTTGCCAACCTCTCTCAGCATCATGCAGATATGATGAAAAAGCCTCTGATAAAACAGACTAAGACTAATTTACATATCCTCTGCCCTGACGTGAAATCCCTTTTGGTTGATAAGGTCTAATTTTCCATCTAATGCTGTGTAAACTATAAAAAATGAAGAGTTCATTCATAAAGTATAATGAAGATCTTCCCCTTAAAATATCTGCCTTTTTAATTTTCCAATAACTACCGTAAGAATATTCATTTTCATTTGTGTTGAGGTAGCATCAAAAGAATCTACCCATGAAACAGGAGCTTGTATGAGGGCAGAGGACGATGTGAAGTCTCTAAATACCAAGCACCCTGACTCGCTTCTGTTATTCCTGCAGTTATCCTTACAAGCTAAACTTATGGTGGCAAAACCAAAAAGAGGAAATCACTGAACAGCTTCCTCCTCAGCCTTATCCATAAAGGGAGAAAGAAGATCCCACCCAACAAAGGTGATAGCTGATGACCTAAGAAAAGGGATGGCTCAAGAGGTACAAAGGCACTCTAACTGTACATCTTGAAGTCATGTTTCATAGCGAGTTTTGCTTCAAGTACAGGCAGATATGAACTTTAAGCACCTGGGCTTAAACATTAACTAATTGTTCCTAGTCATCTGGAATTAACATCCATGCAGCAAAGTAACTACAATAAATATCAGTACTTAATCCAGACAACTTTCACAAAATACATATTATATGTCCAAGTTACAGGGATCTTTAAACTCTCCATAAAAATAATTTTCCTACAGGGACAGAAAAAAAAAAGTAATAGCTTCCTAGAAAAACAAGGCTCTCTCCCCATAAATGTAATGAAACAAAACATTAGACATTGCTACCAGACAGGCTTTCACAAAAAATTCGGTTAAAACACTGGCAGCTGCTGACATAAAAATAGGTATAGGGCACTTGCACCTCAGCCATGCTTACCTCTGTAATTTGCACTTCAAGAGACCCTCTTATCTAAACGCCGCAAAGTACCTGATGAGCATTAAATTTGTCAATCAAAGGCTTCCAAAATATTATCTTCCTTGTACCTGAAAGGAAACTGAGGCACAGTATGATTAATTAAAGTTTTCACAAAAATCAGGAAAAAAAAAGATACACAAAAAACCCCAGACACTACAGAGATAGAAACGTGATCTTAGGTAACTGACTTTCAGTCCTGTACTTTAATCATCAGTCAAAAAATTCCTTTGTAAATGAGATATATTTACCTTCCTAATGAGCTGACAAAGTGCAGCAATTCTGATTATCACAGAACAACAATTACTTTTGTGTTAAGCTGGCATTTCTGCATAGCTACTAAGACAAAAAGACACACAGGAAGCCAAACTAACACTCTAACAACCTCTCTTGCACCCTGCTATCACACATTATAGACTAAACAAGTTGTTGCGGTAATGGGGCCTATAGAGATTAACAACAGTTTCTTCTCCTACTACTTTATTTTTGAACTCCAAAATTCCAACTGTGAGAGAAATATATATCCATGAAGGAAAAATAGAGAAGACTGATGCTGTTAAACTAAAAAGCTTTAAACTACAGTTGCCAGGAGAAGAGAATTTCAATCCATCCCACTCCTACCAGTTTAATGCCAGGACCAGTGAGAAATGCCCAGAGCCTGGAGAGGGATCACAAGTCTCCAGAAGAGCATCTGAAGAGTGGTATAAAGGAATTCCAGCCGCTCCAGCCAGTAAATCAACTTCTTCAGGAGCCATAGTTAAATGCCTCTATGCAAACACTTGTAGCACAGGGAATAAACAAGGAGTCAGAGATGTGCACATGCCTGCAGGGTTGTGCCTTTATTGGCATCATGGAAATGTGGTGGGATGGGTCTTACGACTGGAATGTTGGAAGGGAAAGACACAGGCTCTTTAGGAAGGACAGGCAGGGGAGACTAGGAGGGGGTGTCATCCTCTATGTCAGTGACCAGCTGAAGTGCATGGGGCTCCACTTGGGGATGACTGAGAAGCCATCAAGGAGTCTATGGATCAGGATTAACGTGTAGGTTTGGGGAGGGGGGGGCCAGGATAACCTTTTAGCGGAAGTCCAAGAAAGTTGATTAATATCCAAGGAACACCTGCTTCACTCAGGAGTGATGTATCCCAACAAAATGGAATTCAGGCAGAACTACCAGGACACATGTATGAATGATTGTGGACCTATTGGAGCAAGTCCAGAAAGAGTCAAAAAGATGATCAGGAGATTGGAGCACCTCTCCTACAATGACCAGCTGAGAGAGTTTGGGCTGTTCAGTGTGGAGAAGAAAAGGTTTTGAGGCGACCTTATAGCACCTGTCAGTACATGAAGGGGCTATAAGAGAACAGGAGAGGCACTTTTGACAAGATAGTGACAGCACAAGGGGAAAGGTTTCAAACTGAAAGTGGATAGATTTAGATTAGATGTTAGGAAGAAATTCTTTACTGTGATGGTGTTGAGGCTCTGGAACAGGTTGCCCAGAGAAGATGTAGATGTCCCATTCCTATAAGTGTTGAAGGTCAGGCTGGATGGGGCTTTCAGCAGTCTGATCTAGTGGAAGGTTGTCCCTGCATGTGGCAGGGGAGTTGAAACTATATGGTCTTCAATGTTGTTGCCAACCCAAACCATTCTATGGTTCCATGAAAATTTTCCCTATCCACTTTNTGGTCCATGAAAAATTTCCCTATCCACTTTCCTCAGGGAGCATTTGCAGGAAATACCTTCACAAGGAACTTGCAGTCGCAGTCCAGTTTTGCAAGAATAGGCACATTAGCAGGTATAAGTGCCAGATCAGTGCTTTTGCACTGTATGCAAAACTTCTCTGTAACAAGCTGCTTCTGGGAAAAAAACCTAGCTAGCATGTTTCTGTGAACTGAGCACTTATATATTCTTGAAGCAAGCAAAGTGTCTCTGCATGGCTCCCACACAAGCTCTCTTTCTGGATGCAATCCTTTATCATTACTTTGAGCTCAAAAAGTCTAGAATAATATTTAATTACTTTGGCAAAAATGAAGCTGCTTGTCACTATTCTGACATGATCATACAGTAAAAAGAGATTAATAAGAAGATTTAAGGTCACTGATGTTCTCTGTGTTTTCTTTATCTTTTTTCAGAAAACTATTTTAAGATGCAGACATTTCATGGTTTTTGAAAAATCCTAGAGTCTGAAAAGAAATGATGTCTGTGAAGTTGCATCACTGAGATAGTGTAATCCTTTATTACATTCTATCATTTTTAGATTAATTTAATCTGTGCTGGATCCTGAAATACTTCAGAAAGAATCTTCTTGAGGAAAAGCACAGAAATCAGCTTTGTTATTAGGAAATGATAAATTCTTGTCTCTTTTACTTCAAAGGCATGCTCAGGATCTGTCCCTATTCCAGGAAAGATCATAGCAAATACCTTATATAGGTATTATATACTGGTATAGAGTAGCCTGTGAATATCTAGCTTTGTGTGGAAACTGAGACTGGAATCAACATCTAAAGAGTTTTGATCTGTGCCTTTGAGCCACTAGTTTTATCATGTACAGGGATGGGTAAGTGAGAAAATATGAGGGTGGCAGAACATGAGTATACAGCTATAACACACTCTGTGACCAGGCTTTTCAAATCTGGTCTTAATCTCCTTCCTCCCAGACCCACTCAGATTTCCAGCAAAACTTTTCAAACATAGATCACCTGAAACAAATTTTCATACCCAGCTCTTTCTCCACCTTCCTTTCCCTCATCAGTGTGTCTCCTTGCAGGGAGGTGGAGAGGGTCAGGGATAGTCACTCCTCTCCTACATCAGAGGCCCCATCAGGGAGACATAACAGTTTCATTCCACGTTCCTCAACTGCGGGAGTCTAAAGGGCAGTCTAGCCTTCAGTCACTGTCTTGGCAGAAAAGAAGAACAACTTGTACTTACTGTCTGAGAGAGACAGGAGCTCTGCTTAGCTCTGGTTGCAATCCTGATGATCTCAGGCTTTAAAAAACTGAGACTAATCTGGAAGCTTTCCAAGAAAACATTGTCTCAGGATTATTTCACCCCACTTGACATCTGTCATTTGCTACATCTTTGTCTGCCCAGAAGTCCTGGTGTGGGACAAAATATCTTTTCCCTGGATTAAAATATCTGGCATAGTCCAATAGAAAGAAAAATTACCTATCAATGTATTGTAGACATCAACTATTAAGAAACTTTCATACTGTATCTTTCAGTACTTCAAAGGAAGACAATTTCAGTAACAACAGAGGGTCATTTTTCCAATAATCCTAGCAAAAGAAGAAAGCTTTATTTCCTCCTAGTCAATAGACCCGTGTTAATGAAAACTGAACACTGGCATGAGGGGACACTGGAGGTTTAGCTGTATCCAAATGTGAATGACATTTTTAATCTAAATAGTATCAGAATACATTAAGAAATATTTCAGAAGGGAACACAGAGTGCCAAAGTGTTAAAAAGTCAGGTGAAAATATGAACTGAACCTTTCTTTTCCTTCATTTTGAAATTCAGAGATGACTTGTCTGTCACTACAGAGTCTGCATTTGTCCGCCACTGTCCAGGCAAGAACAATTCTAATGTCTGCTGATCATATCAGCTCTGTTAAATCTTGCCCATCTTTGCCCTCATTAGGTTAATGAGATGATTTCAGATTGATGATGGGTGTATGAGATAGAGCTTTCCTTGGTCAGAGCCAGTGTTTGTACAAGCAACAGTAAAAAGTCAGACTGGCTTTCTTACAAGGGAATATTTTCAGTTCATTTTTCAGGGAGTATATGTTGAAGTCAGAGCAATATTCTCTGTTTCTGTCACAGCTGTATTGAAGTAGGCACTTGCATAATACTATTTTCTTCCAAGAAAAGGAAGTGTTATGAACTAGTATCTATCAGGGAAAAATAGTATTATACAGGTTGTGAAATGTTAATGGTGGGAGAGCTGTCTGAGCAGATGTAAATAACAGTATGTGTATAAAATACAGGTGTCCTAAATCAGTGGGCCAAGCACCAGACTGATGAAGACCCAAACTAACTTTATTTGTGTTTCTTTTAAAATTGAGCAATGTATAGCATAGGTACACATTCAGTGTTATGGATGGAGGAAAACATTGATACTTCATAAACATAATAACTTTTTAATACTTCATAAGCATAATAACTTTTTAATATTTTAAATGAGTTAATGACATTTTATTTCATTATCACAGTTGTCTCAGCCATTTTTTCTGCCTTCGTTTTGTCTTTCATGTGAGCCCTTTTATTACACTATCACATTGTGTATTGTATTGTATTATGAACAAAAAATGGCCTACAAAATGACATTTGAGTCACCAGAAGAGCAGAGTAGGATAAACTGACCTATTTAAAAAGCAACCATTTTACCTCACAGAACAGCTACAATTGATATTGCTGCAACAATATCAATTGAAAGTGTTGAAAAATGCTCCACTCTTCCAGATACTGTACACAATGAATACAGCAGTGCTTCTGTCCCAAAGATCTTATGAGAAAGCTTAAACAACACATTAGAAACATATATTTTAAATTAAAGCATTTAAAAAATCAAATGGAAAAAAATTCATTCTATTTTCTATAGTAAAAAAATCCAATTTCCTTTCTAATTCAGCAGTTAAGCTTCCAAAGCCAACAGCATTATGTGACTGTAAAGTGAATGAGATTAGAATTCCAAGAAATTCAGACTTTGAAAGTTCTTGAATGTTGTGTGGCTTATACCAATCCAAGTAACTTAACACAGTGCCATGAAAAAGTAAAAAAAGTCTTCTCTAAATATCTGAGATGCTTTTAATATGCTTGAGCCAGACAAATGCACAGATGAATCCAGCTTTCTTTTAGCAGACATGAAATGTAAAAGATACCATGTTTACCAAAATATTCAATGGCAAATTAAGAAATTAAGAAAAAGCATACTTTTGACAAAAGTGCATTACAATTGGCGTTGGCTGTATCGATCGGTCTATAACACCGTACCACTTACCAATGCAATTTAAAAACATCTGCTATTCTCTAACTGCTCATTTAGGCAGAAGGTTTTGAATTTTTTATGCTAAATGTCTCTCTTTAAATAATTTTTTTTTGCAAGTTATTGAATGAAGGAAGAATACCTCGATCTTTTAATTAGTACCATGACCAGAAAACATCAAGATAGCAATAGTGGGGTTTTAAAGGGAAGTATATTGCAGTAAAAGAAGAAGTGAGTACTATTAAAATTGCTAATTGTAACAAAATAAGAAAACTATTTTAAGACATTTCAAAAATATCTCAGAAGTTGTTAAGTGGATTATATTAACTCGTATGTTCAAGCCTGACTAGAAAATTTCATACTGTATATATTACTCCCTATCACTGAGCTTTGTGACTTGGACATCTGAAGTTATAGGTAGATCCATTTTTAATATTTGAAAGTCTGGGCTTGAAAAAAAAAAGATTATTAGTTAAAAAAAATATCAGTGTCTAAGCAGAATATAACCTCTTTTTCTTTTGAAGAGAACAAATTACTGACAATAGGTGTGAGGAGATGGTAGAATCTGCATTTTGCATGGCCGTATGTATCAAAACATATTTTTAATCACTTGATTTCAGTTTTTTAAAAGCATAAATTGTGCAATCACCCCCAAAGAAATCAGAGAATCCATCATAAAAATGAATGGAATACAACAGCCTTATATTCCTCTAATTTCTGTTCTTGCCTCTTGCTCTGGAGTAAGCCCTTTTTATTTCTTATCATTAAAGAGGAAATTCAATACAACTGAGTGGACAGACCATGGTCAAGGAAAGAGGGCTCTCTGAATGAACACAAAAGTTTGCACAAGGTCAGAATGGGAATGAAATGGACAGGATAGTTCTTTATTCAATGTGGAACCAAATGAATTACATTTTAAAGCATTTGGTTAAAAGCTAGTCTCTAAAGCAACAGTGATTAATGTCCAACTTTGTCCAAGATAACAGACAGTAGGTGGCCGTAGGACCCCTCAGTCAAAATAATAAAGAAATACATTTTTATCCAGAAATATAATAAAGAAATATTGATTATTGATAAGAAATTATTGATTATTGGTAAGACAGAGCTGAATGTCACATTTTTTCAACATTTTTATGTATATCATCCAGGAAGACAAACTCCTTGATAAAGGACTACGACCACCTGACTAATCTGCATTTTTGTTTACATAATTTCAGGAACAGAGCACCTTGAGTGCAATGGAGAAGAGGGAAGAAAATACCCAAAGAGAGAAAAGAGGGTAAAAAGAAGAGATCAATTCAACTGAACATGTACGTGCAAAGAAGAATTCTTGTAAAAAGAGAAGCATTGAAAGGGCAGGAATGAATTTGCTCAACAATCCTCCATGAGGCAAGACTGGAAGGAAGGACCAGAAAATAAAAGTTACAATTTTGTCTGAATTCTGAATTTAGTCTCTACTTTGCATGTGGAAGCAATTTTAGTTCCATTATTCTTATTTTCACAGGACTGACTCTTACTTAACCCAATCTTTATCTAGGCAGAACCATTAGAGACTTTAAAGAGCACTTAGCCTCAATAAAATCCTGAGCCAGAGAATAATGATGTGGTCTTATATTTGTTTATATCCTGTGACTAGTTACCAGCTGGTAGTATCTAACTGGTAGAAGGAAGGCAATGGAACGGAATGACCATGCATTAGCAGAGATGCATGAGCTGGCTGGCATTGACTCTGTTGGACATGGGGGAAGCTTCTGGCAGGTCCTCAGAGAAACCAGCCCTGTAGCCCCCATGTTAGCAAAACCTTGCCATGCAAATTCAAGTGGTATCAGGTTATAAAGTGGGTAAAGCAAACAGAAACCCCCAAAGTTAAAAATCTTATGACATTTTCAATCACTTTATTTCATAAAAAACCCCAAAAAGTCAGATTTGGAATAAGACATCTGAACAAAAAAAAAGAAAAATTCTTCACTGTGACATCTTCAGATGAAAAAAACAACTAAAAAAGACATATTAACACCATATGAAATAGGAATTGAATGTAACCTGCTGGGCCACTGATCCATGTCTTGTTGCTGGCAATTACATCATATAGCTCCCTCTGTGAAATGATTGTATCATCTCTGTGGGATGCTTATGAAATATGATATCATCCTCAGAAATTAGATCATGCATAACACTGGTTTATCAGACCATTACAATGACATTATATGCAAAAGTGAATCTGCAAAAAATTACCTTCTTCACTTTACCTATTCATCTTCCCCCGAAATACACTTGGACAGGAAAGAAATGTATTCTTGAAGTGACTAAAGGAATGCAAATCTGGGTCATGCTCTGTCTCTATGCAAATTGTTCTAAATCACCCTAAAATACTCATCAAGCTTGTACTCTTTTTCCCCCCAAGCTGTTTAATCAAATGTACCTCATTTATAAACCTTGAATCATCACAGCTACAATGTTATTTCTACATGTAAGCCAGGCATTTTTACTCCTCCTGGATAAAAGGTAGCAGACAGCAGGTGTGTCCTTCCTACTACATCGGTAATTTGTTTAGCCGTTCTATTTGATGAAGTAAAAAGCCCAGTTACTCTAAATTAAGTTCAATGACTCTGTGTTCAACTGTGTTCATGCTATCAAGATGTTATATGGTCTTTTTTAAGTCTTGATTAATATTATACTTTGGTCAGAATTGATATGTGCAATATCTTCAGAGAATTATTTTTGTTGTGATACAGCCATTACATATTTACCTGATTTCTTAGTTTCTTGAGTAGACAAAAATCGCAGCACACAACACAGCTAGCACTGACTGAAAAATAATCAAGGGGCAAATTGTCCACTGGTATTAATACCACAGAATCATCCAGTTCAAAGAAAGCTTAGTTTGGAACATCTGAAAAGATGATATTCAGGATTTTGACCTATTAAGAGTAAACTGGACTCTAGTCTTTTGTCCCAGGTAGTTCTAATTCATCACACCCTGATTATATAAAGTCCTTCAGACCCAAGTAATTAATCAATTTGGTTCTGTAAGCATCAAATGCTGCAGAGTGAGGAATAAATGAGTTGGAGAAAGGAAAAAGTGAAAGACAGTGAAAAGAATCAAACAGGAAGGAGTCAATAAATATATTAAATGTGTCATTAAACACAGATAAAAGGGGAAATAAGAACAAAATAATTAAACAAGAATTAAAAAAATTATAATAATTAATTGATAAGAGAAAAATAAGCAGATGAAATATGAAGGAATGCACAGTAAGGCAGGGGATGGAAGCATTTTGGATTTGCCAATTCATCCTCACAAAGCTGAGATTGAAGAACGGGTTGAGAAGTAACTGATTAAACTCACTGAATAGTTATGTTGCAAATTCCACATACTGTGCAGGCTCATAAGAGCAGAGAGTTAACTAGTCAGGGGACACAAGCAGAATTAGGTATGAGGAGAAGCTGGAGGGCTATCACTCACCAAGCTGATGTTAAGCACTGGAAATCCTTTTCAAACATCAGCTCTTAGCATATGTCACGTATCTAATGTACGTGTCTCAAGAATCCAAGACAGCAAGAGTGACATGCAGCAACTAACATATGCCTGGCACTTTTCAAGTACTGACACACTGAGCGAAACAGCAAGTACAAGGTGAAGAACAGCATGAGAGTATTAACATCTTCCATTTTCCTGGAAGCTGAGGGTGAGAGACATTCTGTAGTTGCCAAAGGCAATATCAGCTTTACACAGAGGCTCTAAGGCACACAGGATGTGCACTATACATGTTTCTGGAGAAACCACTGTATATGCAAAGTTGGATGTCTAGCCAGGTACCAAAATAGTTAATAGACCCTCCACCATTACATATTTTATTTTTTTGAATGTAAAATCTTAGAGATGATGACGAAGACATGAAATATATTTTTACAAACAGTCATTTTGTCAACACACTGGTGAATGAACCCCACTTACAAAAATGGCATTAGAGGAGATCCTGAGAGCTACAGATCGAACTGGGAATTCTGACTTCCACTGCTGTTAAGATGGTAGTGTTTATAATAGTGAATAAGGTCACTGAGAGCCCAAATGGACACAGATTACTGTGAAAAAAAGTCAGCACAGTTTCTGTAAAATAGAATCTTACAACACTAATTTGCTGTTAGTTGAACAGCTGGTACCTGGACAAAGATACTACCTGTCTAAATAATATATTTGTTTTTTGTGACGTCTTTGACAAGATTCTACATCAAAAATTATCAAAGAAATTAAGCTGCCACTGGAAGAAGAGAAAAAATATTTTATAGACTGAAAGTTTGCTAAATAATAGGTGCTATACAGAGAGGTTAATGGTCACTTTTCTAAACGAAAAAGAATCTTCAGTGCAGTTTCTCAGAGATCATCAGTGTCCTGGAGAATGAAATAAACAGTGATGTTTCCTAGTCTGCAGAAGCAAGGCCACCTAAGGTAAAAAGGTTGGTAGGTGAGCTTCAGTGTAGACAGACATGAAGTAATGCATCTAGAAAAGAAGAATCTAAACCGAGTCTACATGGTGCTGACATCAGAACTGATATTAAATCTAGTCAAAGAGATTTTAAAGCAACAGAGTTGTCTGTATTGTGGATTGACTCTGTGTACAGTGGCAGACAAAAAAACCTGCAATATCTTAGTCATCACCAGTATGGGTGCTGAGGACAAGGCAGAGAGGATGTCACGTTGTTACTGTAAAAACCTCTCCTGAGCACATACTGAGTTCTATGTCATTCTGTTCTCTGCATCCCGTCTCTGGAGTTGGAGAGGGTTCTGTTCAGATAGTCTAAGATGAGGAACAGCTGCTTTATAAGGAGCAGAGGCTGAGACTCTTCAGGTTGGAGAGGGTAAGCAGGAGAGGGGTTATGACCAAGGTTTGCAAAAGAGTGAAGGCAGTGGAATAGCTGAATGCAGAACTGTTATTTGATAAATATTGGATTGAACTGTAGGAGTTATGTTTAAATAGAATAAAAGAAGGGGTGTTTTTTGTGCAGCAGGTAGTGGCCTGACTGCAGAGACTGTGGAAACAGTACTGGCTTGTGCTTGTCTGACTCAGACTGCAAGTTAAAGTATGTTGTGTCTGTCTAAAAATAGTCATGTAAGGTCCATCTTGGAGAAAACTGAGCAGACCAACGCACTAAACTGAAAGCTAATAGCCACACAATGGCAGTCAAGGTACAGTGCTCAAACTTGCTCCTTGGCTCCGTTATGTACAGCAACAGACATGCATCCACTGGTGCTGGCTTGTTCCATCAGACACACGGGAATGGGGCCAGATCAATAATGACTTTTCCCTAGTTGCTGTACTTTAGCTACAAAATTATGAGAGTAGCTCATATGATGTATCCTAGATGCTTGCTAAGCTGGGTCCTGCTAGCAGTGTCGTGAGGGCAGATGGGAGCTCAGCAGGGTTGTATCTTGTAGCTACATGCCCGAGGTCTGCACAGACTTCTTCTTCAAGCTTTGTTTTTACTTCATTATGTTGTTGTAACAGAGGTGGCAGCCTACAGAAGTTGCACTGCATTTTTGTCTTCAGGTAGGCACATTTGAAGCAGAAAGGAGGTAAAACCCACTATGAACACTCACTATGCCTGTAATTTATTGTGTACAAGTCCCCTTTTCCTTACACACACTTAAAAATAGGAAAGGGAAAATATGACTTTGTCATTTCACCCAGGAAACAAACTTTTCCCTGAAGTTTTTTGATGGTGTTTTTCCTGGCATAAATTTATGTCGCATTTGCTGGCAAGTGATTTTACTAGAAGTCACATTTAGAAGCAACAGACTCACTCCATCTCAGGACCAGCAGACATTGATTTCTGGCTTCATTAAAAATCATTCTAATCTTACAGAACTGTAGCAGTGAACACTAACTGGCATCAATTCATGTCAGTGCATAACTATTCAGAAGGACCTGTTGCAGTATATATTTTGTTACCTCGCCTGACATGGCAACTGCATCAACTTACAAACTGCAGTTCTAAGAGGTTCACAAAACCCTTTTATGTAATAACAAAACAAAGTAAACTTAACAAGCTGCTGTATAAGAAAGACAGAACATTGTTTTCCAGCAAGGAAAATCTCACAATGCGTAGGGAAATCAAATGAGTTTGCAAGACATCCCCAAATTAATCAAGTTGCACAGAACAAGATCACAGATAGGGGGCTCTGCAAGACAGGAAATAGAAGAGATTCGTTTTCAAGCAGATTTTCATAAATCTAACACGATCTTTTTGTGCTCGTATCCCAAGTACAGTAGACCTTGTTCCCCTGTTTAGATGATAAATAGTGATAGATATCCTTCTTAATGCATTTATGTATATTTTTTCCTCTAAAATACAGAATAATTTACCTGTATGTAGTGTAAATAACACATTTTAACTGATTAACAGAACAAGTATACCATGTAGCCAAAAGTCCTGTTGTTGCCATAGTTTATAGTGGAAGGGCACCTCAATCTGTTTATAATACTCTTTTTCAATCACAAACTTTACAACCTCTTTGTACATGCAGTTTACTGCTCTGTATTTTACAGGAACCTTAATGATGCTCTGTGATGCACCAGTGCAGAGGATAACTGCAAATCTAGGACACTAAATGTTTTAAATCACTTTCCTTCTCAGACTGTAGCAAACGCTCTTTAAACTTGTTTAGCTAAGGGTGGTATGGCACAAGAAAGAAAAGAGTGGTAGACAGGATCTCCCTGCTAGGCTCTTATTAGTAAATCTCCTTCTCTAACATTTAGAGGGCTAAGTGTGCTGACAGTGAGCCTCTCAGTGACCACAAGACACAGCAGCATCAAGTCTACCTCAGCTGAGCGCACAGACACTGCTCAGTGCCATCACCAGATACCTGAATTAGATTATTCCATAAATCCTTCACTTATTTCTATGCCAGATATCCCCTCACCCCATTTTTCTGCCTTGTAACTTTTCCATGCCATTTCTGACCCCCAAAAGCATCATTTCGTCATCCTTCACCAAGAATGTCTGCCTCCTGCCTCTCCCCTTTCCTCCTCTGATCAAACATCACCCCACCTATCTTCCTACAGCCATTCTAACAGCTGATTTCTTCCTGTCCACTCAATGAACTACCTTTTTGATTATTCACACACACACACACACACACGCACACACACACACACACACATACACACTCCTTCTCCTTTGACACAACCTACTCCTTAACATATTAGCTGTTCTTACAAAGTCAAAGCATTCTTATCTGCCATCCCCTCACTGATAATAGCTATCCTTGTTTCCTACAGCTGGTTTTCCTCTATGGCTCTTACCATGTCACACTGATTTCTTAAGACCATGTTGTCTTTGTCTCCTTTCATTAGTATTTCCTCTCCAGCATTCCTTCTAGCTAACGTTTAAGCTCCCTGTTAATCTGCCTGATGGACGCTTCTTTCCTCTTCTGCTCTCAAAACATAACAAATCTTATCAGCTCAGCAGGATCCAGCAAGATTTGAATGGCTCATCAGGTGGGATATTGCCACATACCTACCTGAGCTGCAACTTGATATTCTCTGTGGCTGTCAAGGTCTACTCATGTCATGCACAAACAGGGTTTCTGGGCAACAGACCAAGGTTCCCCATCTGGATGTCCTTCCCACAAGTACTGGTTTATGATGAAGAAGACAGAAATTCCTTCATTCCCTAACCCAAGCATTTGACTCTGCCCAGTTCCTCCCGCAGAAGAAATTGCACCAGAAAAGCACAGAAGGATCTGAGGAGAAATAAACATGAGTCAGCTTAGATGGCAAAAAAATCAGCTCATAATACATGATTTTTTCTTGTAATTGATCTTAAAATACTCCGTTGGTATGCTTTTCACTTGTAACATGTACTTTAAAAGGGGCAAATTACTTGTGTAGCAAATTTATTTAAATATATATAATTTGGTGCGATATACTTTCCTCTTTCTGTGTAGTGCGTGTGTGTCTCTCATAACATTCCATGGTAATTCTTCTGTTTTTATTTTGAAATCTGATTACTTTATCACATTGAGATTCTTCCATCTTATTTGCCTCCTGGTAATAGCTTTCATACCCCTTTGTCTTCTAGGAAAAATGCATTTTAAATTAAAGAAGTAAAACATCAAAGACAACAAAGACAATCCACTGGAAGGAGAGGAAAAAAAACTACCCCAAAACCTGATACAAGCAATTGAGCAGTCAAATAGGAAAAAAAGTATTTAACACCTGGAATACTGAGGAGAAAGAGGTCTGTTTCACTACCTGCAGTTTGGAGATGACTACTTACATATTACTTTATCCAGCAATTTATCTGTTAAATTGCTGGTTCACAGAGTGGGGAGATATCTTAGTAAGAACTTAATGAAGTAGAAAGATTGTTTAATACATTCAAGTATATGTTTATTCAAAGGAAAAAGACAAGAGAAAATCCATTTCCTGGTTAAAAACTTATTGGCTACTTAGAGACTTAGACTGTTTAGGAGGGGATGAATTTTGTTAGCATTTTTCTCCCTATAGCACACAATGCTTGCAATGAAATGCTTTGATCACCTGCAATGTTTGTAGAAAATTTTGACTGCAACGTTGCCTTTATAGACAGATTTGTCTAACCACTGACTAGTTGCTAGTTATTTGTCAGTCTATCAAGCGTTACCTTGAAAAACCTCTTTTTTTCTTCCATGAAAAATCCAATTTCCCACCAACATAACACAGCGCTCCTTTAAAGAAATTTCACATTTAAACCTGTTCTTTGAAATAATGACTTGAACATCCAGCTACTGGTTTTTTTTTTCCTTGAGATGTAGAACACATATAAGTGAGAACATCCATTCATTTGGACTATTATAGAATTTGCTGCAAGAAGTTGCAGTAAGTTGTAGTTACAATTGGCTTTGCATCCAAGGTACTTTCTATTCCAAAAAATTCCTATCTCAGCGAATGCCTGCATTTCTGTTATTGTCGCAAACAGACAGTGCAGAAGGAATTCTGGATAGGATAACATCTGCTAGTAAGACCTGTGCTGTTCCCCATACAAACGTGCCTCGTCTCAAAATAAAGAGAGAGGAAGGAGTTTCCCAGATGTACATTAATTAAGCCTTGTTATCAGTCAGGCAGACTATACTACCTGGAAAGTAGAAGCTGATTTGCAACTCATGATACAGTTCAACAGAAATCAAATACCCATTCGGATGAGTTGATACACACATTCACTGTAGTGGAAAGACCTCTCTCCTCTGGCTTACTATGGATGTAACGTACATATGCTCAGGAATCAGCTTTTTATATCTACTTTCTGTACAACACAGGCAAGCACAGCTATGAAAAGCACCGTGTAATCAGAAAAACCTGATTACATTGTCTCCCTTCTCTATAATCTTGGGTAATACAAAATTGATCTGAAGAGCAGATCATGCAGCAGTGCCTGGATAAGCAGTAGGAAGAGGAGGTGCATACAACTCCTATTATATTTCTGATCTCTATTACACCTTTTTGATCCCATATAAGACTCAGATTAGTTAATTACTGGAACTTCCTGAGAAACACTAGTGTCAAAAACAGTAAAGAACAATTGCTTTCTCATTTCTGGCTCTTCTAAATCAGGAGCACATCAGAATCTCATCAGAGCAGATATTACTGGTGTCAAAGATTATACCAGCTAACCTATCACTGGTGTCTTTCAAACTTCACCTTGATTATGCAGGAGACAAATAAAATCAACTTCAACTCTCTAAGAAAAAATGACATATATGATGAGATTGGAACAATTGGATTACAAGGTAAAAGTGCACACATATCAATAGATTTGAGACTTGGCTGTTCTTTGGGAGACTTGTGCAGTCAAGTCAGTAATCTATGTTAACATCTCATCTCTGAAATGTTGATCCCTGTTTGAATCAGTGTTTCTAAAAAAAGGATTCACTCTTCCTTACTTTCAATCTGATTATTTGGCTTAGAAAATAATTGCTTTAAACACGGAGACCTTCTACTTGTCTGGGTAAATTTTGTTCCAATTTTTATTTTGGCCACAAGTCAAAGATAACAGCTGTACCCTTATGGGTTCACCGAACTTTACGTGCTTGTTGGCTGCATCACCAACTAGAGGGAATAACCAATAATTAGAACATTTCAGGTCATCTTGAGATGAACTGAGTTTTCCTGTGGTTGGAAAGGTCACATGACCTTTTTTTCAGATGTTCTCAAATGTGAAGCTGTCAACCATAGAGCACAGAGCTGCATAAACGAATAAAACAGACATCATTGATGTGAGACCAAAAGAAACAACACAAGGATCTACATCTAATGACGGGTGTTGGGCAGAGACTTTTAACTACATATAACAATTTTAACTCTGTAAATTCATAGTAGACCTAAGGAATATCAGCAGAACTCATTCAGGTATTCTTTGCACATCGGCAGCCCTGGTCATAATGATTTTTAGAACAACATTGAAAACCTTAGTTTCTTTTTCCTTCTTTTTTTTCCTTTTTAAAGTTGAATCAATACCAGTTTACATAAATATATGTTTCTGTTTTCTAGTTGTTCCTGCAACAGCATTTATGTCTATCTATTGACAAGAAAAACAACAAGAAATGTAGTAGGATGAAAGCAGAAAGGAGAAGAAAATAGACATCACTCAGATTAAACGGCTTTGGGTGTGTGCAAATTTTTTCTTTCTGTTAGAGGTGTACATATTTTACAGCACTCAGAGATTATTATAAAGAAAAATAAAAGATAACAATCTTCAGAATACCTGACAAAACTGTGCTTTTCTTGTTACTAGACCCCTGTAACAATTTTTGTAACAATTGTACCAATGTAACAATTTTTGTGTTACATCTTTTAATCCCCAGGTTTCTTAGATCTGTTTGTAGAACTTCTATCTAGTAATTTATGCTGTAGATAGGTAATTTATTTGACAATATTGTAGAACTTAGGCATATTAGAGAGCAAATTTTTGTCTGAAGGAGTGAATAAAAAGTGAATCCTTGAAAGGCTACTAGAGTTATCTTTTTTATCGCTACAAAATATGCCCTCAGAGCTTTCAGTTACAATTGGTGTATCATTAGAGAGAGAACGTTGCTTGAACTCACTTGATACAAACAAATGATGGTGCCACTGAGAAGGAAACCCTTTCTACCCTGCAATTGATATGTACTGTAGGTTCAAATGCCAGAGCAAGGATTTGCAAAAAGCAGAGTGATATGGATTCCTTATGCTCAATGAAATTTCCCAGTACCAAAAAATATGGGAATCCTCACACATTCGTATTTGTGTGTTCACCTAAGAGAGGAAAGGGCTTATTCCAGGTGATCCGGTTCAACAACTGAAACTTCAGTCTTTGATATCCCATCTGAATGTCTAACCCACTAGACTACTAGGTATTTGAGGAAGTTGAAGGATTTTCTACTGTCTCTTTTTGGAGTTGCTCTTTGCTCTGTAAATAAATATCCTTCAGAATCACTATCTGATCTTTCATCTCCTGTACCCGAAAGCAGTGCTGAAACTAATCTCTTTTTTTCTCCCTCAATTCATTATTAATACAAAGTAGAACACCTCCAAAAGGAAAGATACATCCAGAGTAGTTGAAATGTATGATGATCAGGCCACTCATCTAACTGTGGAAAGCATACATATTAAATTCTTCTGACTCACACAGGACAACATCTTTATGCTGTCCTCCTACCTTCTCAGGAGCTCAGGGATACCAGCTGTCCTTGTGGGTAAAGATTTTCCTGTTTTGATCATAAATTTAACCACTGTTGAAAGTAACCTATAGATATCTGCAATTTAAAATTTATTACCTAAAAATACTTTCTTTTCCATCTAATAAAATTTCCCATCAGAAAAACACTGGTCACCGTATTTGTGAAAACCATAACTTCACTGGTTTATTTTTTAAAGAGACTACCATTGTGCCAACAAATTATACACGTGTTGTACATAAGTGCAGAGTTAAGTCCACTGTTTACAAGATGCTACTAAAATGTGTTGTAGAGACTATTGGATATGCATTCTGCTCTCATGTCATTCTACAAATGCTTCTGTATTTCTCTTTTGAGAAATATTGAAAATTCCATTGAGTATATCCTTGTGGATAATTGGACAATTACACTAGTCTTAACAGTTTGAGTGCATGAAGGACCCAAAAATGCCGTAAAATATATAGACTTGTGATAACTGCTTGAAAGTCACACCTCCAATCTGTATTTGAGACAGTTAATTCTCAGAGTAACACTTGCAAGACACTGCTCATCTCCTGTGACTTTTTGAGGGACAAATCTTCAACACAATCAAGAACTGACTTAGTAGTCTACAGAAAACTTGAGCCATACAATTCCTTCTAATGCCTCTGGGGTGAGCTTTCATCTTCTCTGCTGCCTTCTTTTTCAGCCAATTGAAAGTGAATAACTATTCATTAAGACTCCAGGGGAAGAGAGGAAGGAGAATGAATCTGGATAGAAACAGGTAAAATAACAAATAAATATACCTAAAGCAGCCAATTCCATTTAGAAGCATTAGCCTGCATGGTTCAGTTTTTAAACAGCGGTTTCTAGGTGCCTGCTTGTCTACAAATCCTTGATAAGAGGATGGGAAAATTAGTTTTGCAGAAGTCTGTCAGTCTTTCAATAATATTTATGCCTAAGACTACAGTCCTTTTGAAAGCTCACTTGAATAGCAAGGCAGGGGGACAGCTGCTCACTAACCTCTGCACAGAGCAGAACGAGGTTAGCATGAGATTTATGGGAATTAATTTTATATCCTGAGACAAGTCTAAAAAGCTCAACCTAAATAATTAAACTTGATATTGAGGTTACTGAAGGCAACAGGATGACATCAGGATATCATGCTAATTTTTATCAGATCCTGGAGTCTGCATCTCAGAAAAATTCTTTATTACTCATGCCAGTTTCCTGTTAGCAGAACAGCAGAAAGGTTACCGTTGTACTGGAGGGGCAACAGTTCTGTTGAGATGCTACTGACTGGTACTTACAATGCAACAGTTGAAAATACTGGGATAGATGCAAGATGAACTTGAACTTGCTATACAGCAAATAAAAGTCACCTTTGATTCAGTTTAGATCAACACTATAAACCACTGACTATTACCTGAGCCCCATGTCTGGTCATACACAGCCTTTCTTAATCCAAACAGAAACCTTAGAAATGCATGGACTGATCAAAGAAACAACTGTCATTAAAAACAGATAGCTCTCTCAGTTTCTGGAGGTAGTAGAAAGGAAAAACTACAAATATAACTCCTCTATCACATTTATCAAGAGAGCAGTAATATTCCCCAGCTCATCTCTTCTTCAGTTCAAATATTTGGTTGCCTTTTTTTTTTTTTTTTGAGCATTGCCTCATTTCCCAGTTGTGTAATATCTATAGAACATTTGTTGAGCTTTAACATTTTGTTATAATTAAAGGGATTTATTTTGCTCACAAAATGTCGGGATGCATCCATAACTCCTAAATCTGCTGAAAAACAGAGCTAAAATATTGGCCTCACTGAAGTCAGCACTGAAACTAGCACAAAGCAGAACATGTTTCCACCTAGTGAAAGTGGAGCCATGTATCTTCTAAAAGGGCAATTATTGGATTACCAAAACAGAATGTAATTCATTGGTGAATTTCCAGATCTTCTTATGATCTGGAAATTATTATCTAGAATATAGTAAATTATTCTGATCATTTACAATCAAGAAAAACTGCACCTGGTTCAGACATAGTGTGTTAGGACAATGATTGAAAATCAAAACCCTCCAAAGAATTCTGATTTTCTTTAGCCCATCAAGAAAAAAGCAGTGAGGCAGTGTCACTTGTTTCTGAAAGTGCACTGCAAAAATGGGAAGGAAAAACCCGTTAAATTAAAGGATAAGGCTGACACAAAAACTATTTGTGTAAACATAATTAAGCTGTGAATTAGGGAGGGGTTTCTAACCTTTGTAGAAATGACATTTTGAACAGCCATCTAGTAGTGGTAATGAGATTAAAATCCCAGTTTCTATATGGAATTTGATAAATTTATAAAGTCATGTGTGTTGTTGCTTGAAAAAGGAGAAATCTAGGAGATTCCTTTCAGACCTATGGAAAACACTAGCATCTCATGGCTCTAAAGATGTGTCTCTGAGGGGCAGATTTCCTGGGGTTTTAATATTTTTGCAAGTTTGTGTGTATATTTATTAATTCAGAAAATAACACAGATTTAATAGTCCTGTAAGTATCAAAACAAGTATAGGAGTTCTAAAGCTAGTATTTTTATGACAAGACAATAAAAAAAAGCCCTAGAAAAACGGAGGATGCAGAGTGCTTTTGTGACCACTGAAAAACATTTCATGCTTTAGCCACTGAGTAAACATTCTGTACAGTAAAAGTATCAGTCCAGTTCAAATCTAAGTATGTTCTGTCTTATCATGCTTGGGTGTAGGTAATTAATTTTTCATGTGTTGTTTGGTTTTGACCAAATAGATGTTTAGTGTAAGGCTTTTCTCAGTCAAATGACAAACTTTTGCAAACCAGGAACACTGCCTTTCAGTGATCTTACTCATGAAGACTCATTAGTGTGTGGAAAATTTCCCCATATAATGCCCTGCCTGGGCATTGTTTGGGCAGGGGCTGATTGTCCTGCGGGCTGAATTAGGGTCCTGAGCCATAGGCAGAGTTGGGGGAGCCAACTGAGGTGGGCAGGGACAGGCAGGTCCCCAGGACTCTGGCATCGTGCAATTCCCCATAGTTTTTCTGCTCATGCACATCTGAATGCAAGTGAATGAACAAAAAAATGGAAAGCTATGTTTCAAATTCTTTTTGTGCACTGGTATGAGTAATCAACACTGAGGAATTACTGGGAAAAGTCTTTTTTTCCTCTCTTGTTTACATACAGCAGCAGTGAGTACCAGTCTGATGTGTTTGTCCCTTGTCTCCTAGCTTCTAGATCCCTCTCTGTGCCCTTAGAAATATTTTTATCTACAGCTTTCATGGTCTGAACTATGAGGACCCTCCCAACTACATAAAATCTTTAGATTCTTCTGATTAAAAGAACAATGTTTGCTTAGTTTGAGTTAGACAGGTATTTTATATTTCTTTCTTGGAAAAAAGGAAGAATCTCTTCTCCAATTGTGAATCACAACTTTTCCAAAATTCTCCACAGTTTTTTATTTAAAAATGATCTTCAGAAACTGGTGATGAAAACCTGTTTCTTCTTCAGCATGAATTGCTTTATTAGCACTGTTTCGTTTACCTACTCATCTATTGTCAGATTCCCTGTCCTATCTTCAGATCCAGGGCATTAAGCAGCAGATCACATTTAATGGATTTTGACAGGCCTCAGTAGCTGGTACCTCCTACAGTGATAGCCCCAGAGAAAAACACAAGGCTATGACAAGGTTTAACATCTCTGTGTTTAATCACTAGAGCTCACATAATTCCTCTGCCTACTTGACATGAAACCACTTGTGTGATAAATAATATGCTTAGCTAAAGATTGAGAAGAAAAGTATGAACCTCTTCCACAGTAATTTTGGAAAATGCTTTTGTGCTTTCTCATATACCTTTTACTTTTTCATCACGTAAAGAATCCTTTCATACACAATTTTCTTGAATTCTGGCATTGTACATCCCTGGATTCAAAGAAGCTAGACAAGGATTTCTGCATCTTTTAAGTTAAACTTCAAAAGTCCCACCTTCACATCAGTACTGTACAGCAGTGTAACAGGAGAAAAAGTATTTGTGAGATGCTTTATACAGAAGACTTTAAAACCTACTGTATGACCAAAAGTTTAGAATTAATTTCCATTTTTTGAGGATCCTGTTTGGAGAAGAGCCATTTTGTCTGCCATTGTCAGATGCCTTGCCAACCAGTGGCATTGGTCAGTAGGTTTAACAGAGGAGGCATGATACACTGTCTCAATAAAACAGAGGCACATGGGTCAGTTGCTAGAAAGCTGAGAAAGAGGATCTGGGAGGCATTGAGGCTGATTACATGTCAACAAAGGAAAAAATGTCTATGGGTATTTAATTTCTTCAATTAAAAAAAAAAGAGTATTTCCCACTCATTCAGAATATAACTTCAAAATATGACATTTACTCTTACATGGCCAAAAATATCCTTTGCTATCAACACTGAGTATCTCCCCGCTATTACCTTCTAGTCATCAGGAAAAGATTTGTCTTTTGAAGGAGATTAAAAACCTGCTATTAGAATTTCTGATTTCCAGTTGTTTAAAATGCATTATTTACAGTAACACTCTTCTGGAAGTGCAGTGTGGTGATAAAGAAAAAAACCCATGCATCTATATGTATATAATAGCTGGAAAAAAGCTATTTATAAATGTGACACTTTCATGAAGCCACAGCCACCTTTTTTGGCAATCATGATGTACAGTGAAAAGAAATGCACATCTTTTCACATAAAAGAGAACAGAATTAAAGTCTCCAGATCGAGGACTGCGCTGTAAAAGAAATCAGTACAGCTGTTCAAGGTACATCATGATTCTTCGAAGATTTGATTAATATATTTGTCATTAGCATAATGATTTTTTCTCCTGCTCAGATGAAAATTAAATTTCTGAGCAAGTTAACAGCACTATTTAAAAAGAGACAGGGAGATATGCAAAGTTTCAGGGGTAAAAAGTCCACTCAAGATAGCTGGAAATGCAAGTCTACTGCAGATCATTAATAAAAGTAATAGTTGTTAATACATGATTGCCTCATTATAACAGTGACATTCCAATTAATTGTTTCAGTACCTTTCAAATTGAACAAATTTCCTCTTGATGTTCTTTTTGTGCCCTTCATATTCTATTGTAAAAGAGAAGAGCCCTGGTCTTCTTAAAAGAAAACAAGTAGGAACTTTACAGGTCCTATTTTTTCAAAGCAAGTTGGATTTCTTCTTTCAAAAGAAATCATAAGGACTATAAATCATATTTTCACTCAACTGAGAACAGTCATGTATTTTTCAGCATCTGAACACATTCCAGATTTCTGCACTTCCCTAATCATGTACAATTCTTTAATAACTGCTAGGTATCTGCCAGCTGTAGGTAAATTGATGCAGCATGCATCAGAGACTTAGCATTACAAGGTTGTAATGCTTTTACACCTATGCAATATGCTTTGTTGTTCCTTTTCAGCTAAGATTTGAAAATAGTTAACAAATAAAATAATAATTAAGTGTAATAGAATTCAAGTAGCAACAATTTATGTGCCTTCCAGTTTCAACCCGGTGCTTGCATACACACTTTTGTGTGTGCAGGACACTCACTCACTGACTGTTTTATAGGGAATTACTTCAAATATCTTACGCATGATTTTCTTGACGCGGTTCACCTTGACAGACAGTGCAAATAAAATTTCAATTGTCAATGTGCAATATCAGCAGCCCATTTCAACATCTAGATAATTATACAATAACTGAAAGCACATTTATTATTAGTTTCGGTAAGAGCCATGCTTGAAGACAGATGCAGATTCGAAATTTGGTCCAAATTCTTAGACAACTAATATGCAAAATGAAGAACACACTGATGGTAGCAGCAGTATAGATGCTATATATTAATAATTGCTATAGCTTAATAAATTATAGCTCAATTTCTCCACAAAATATGAAAATCAGCACATCTAGTTCTCTTCTGCCATATTCTTCTTTCTCTTATTCCTCAAAGTAACCAAATCTCCTCCTCCTCTCACGATGTTGTAGAAATGATCAACTGAAATGGAGTGTTCAGATCAGTAGTTTCATAGAATCATAGAATGACAGAAGACTGTGCTCCAAGATACAGCCCAATTATATGCATGATTTGCAGGTTGCAATGAAAAGCATGCATAAAAGAAGAAATACTGGATTAAGACCCCTCGTGCACGTAAGTACATGATCAGTGATTATTATTTTCACATGATCATTCCATATTTTTCACTGAACCCCTGACCCTTTCAACACAGAAGATAGATAATGCTCAAAGAGTGAACAGATGCTAGATTTTTTTCTTTTATCCACAGAATTTGATGTGTGGTCTCAGGCCCTATTTGCTGCACACTATTCAAATGTCATTCTGAAGACTGAATTATTACTTTCGGCATGGGTATTCCCTGTGGCATCTATTATTATTCTATCTGAATACTTCAGAAACGAGCACTTAGCCATCCTACACTTTACCTCTGTGAGTTTTTACACAGCTGAGCTACTAGTGAACTCCTCAATACTGTTTAATATGTTCATCAATGGCTTGGGCAATGAGAGAGAAGACATCTTTGTCAGCTTCTCAGATGACACTAGTCACGGTAAAGCAGCTGATATGCTGGAGGGTAGGATTGGGATTCCTCCACAGCCTGGAGGAATGATCAAGCAGGAACTTCAGGAGACTTGGCAAAGGCAAATTAGAAGTCCTTCACTGGTGATGGAATAAGCCCTTGTAGGTTGGGTCTGAGCGGACAGACAGCAGCTGTGCAGAATAGCACTGGTCGAGAAGGCACAATCTTTGTGAAGAAGTGGAACGTAAATAAGCTGCAAGGCCTCCTGGAGATGAAGGGTAACAACATACCAGGATGCATTAACAAGAGGATAGTCAGCAGATCAAGGAAAGGGATTAATTTCCTTCTACTCCAGTTTTCTGAGGTTTGGAGCATTATGTCCAGCTTTGAGCTCCTTGATATAAAAGAGACACTGACAAACTGGAAAGCATCAACTCCAGAATTACTAAGATGTCTGTCTAGGTCACCTAGTGTCTAGGGGTGTAGAACACTTTACATACAGAAAGAACCACAGGAAACCATGTTTGCTTAGACTGGAGAAGGGAATGCTAAGTATGAATCCAATTCCTGCTTTCAGTTTCTAAAAGGTCAGTTATGGAGAAGTAGAGGAAGGCTCTTCTCAGAAGAGCACAGTAAAGGACCAGAGGCAGCAGCAAAGGAAATTCTGTCTGGATAAGTTGGATGAAAATTCTTCGTTAAGCACTGCAAAAGGTGTCCAGAAAAGCTTTTGGAAACTGTCTCCTGAAAGATTTTTAAATCTGAATTATTTTATGATTCTGTTATTTCCAAATCATTTTGCCTCACTGCTGTATAGACAGGAATGCCAATTTATGCTTTAGGAAGACAAAAAGAAAGAAGCTTGACTCTGCAGCCCTGTAATAAGACCACTTCTCTGGAGCGGAAGACATCTAATTTTACTTCTCATGAAGATTGCTCTACTATGACATTACTGGATGTTGCATAGACCTTAATATCCTTGGACATTAACCAAGAACTTGCAGAAAATGAATGTGGAGGTATGCAATACAAAATAATATGTAGGTAAAGTTCTATATTAAAATTCACTTATTTTGAGTAGTTTTAACTTGGAGAAGAGCTGCTACCTCTTTTAAGGCAAACAGGTTATAACCAAGTCCTCAAAAATATTTTGTTTCTTTCATTGTTAGAGATAATTTCTACCTAGTTGAATTTTATTCATGTCAGTCTCAAAGTCATCTGTTCTGTGAAGTTCACAAGTTGATAAAACATTTATTAGGATTGCAACAGAGAGATTTGTATTAACGTTAGCAGTATTTAAAGAGCAATCAGTGCAGAACTCTAAACAGTAATAAATTATTTTTCGAAGGTATGAAAGAGATGCTTTCATTAGGGCAAACACAGTCAATCTTTCAATCTTTGCTGGTCTAATACGATATTTTAAAGTCATACAACAGTGAAATAAGATCCATTTTCTAAGATAATTGGGAAGAGGCAACACAAATATATAAAGATTATATAGCCATGTATAACAAGTGCTGAGAACAAAACAGGTTCTGTCATGAGGCCTGAAGTAGTCAAATACAACATTACATACCTGCAGAAAAGATGCTCATAAAGGAATTCCACTGACAGGTTATTGATACTGTCTCCCATAAGATGCTCAACAGAGGAACGTGCAATATCATGCACCTAGGGACAAATAACTGGTGGCTGCTCATCTGAAAAGCTGCTTTGCAAAAAAGGACATAGGGGTCCCAAGAGACACCATGCTGAACATGAGTCAGCAATATGGTCTTGCAAGTAATGAAGGCTGCCAACATTCTGGATTGGATTAGGAGGAGTGTTGCCAGGAGGAGGCGGGAGGTGATCCTTCCCTTCTGTTCAGTCCTGGTGAGGCCCCACTTGGGAGTCCAAAGGAAGGTTACAAAGATGAGGAGTGGCTGATGTCAGTTTGTTAAGCCTAGAAAAGAGGAGACTGAAGACTGAGGGGAGCACTCATAGCAATCTACATCTTTCTCTTGAGGGGAAGTGGNTAGGGGTCCCAAGAGACACCATGCTGAACATGAGTCAGCAATATGGTCTTGCAAGTAATGAAGGCTGCCAACATTCTGGATTGGATTAGGAGGAGTGTTGCCAGGAGGAGGCGGGAGGTGATCCTTCCCTTCTGTTCAGTCCTGGTGAGGTCCCACTTGGGAGTCCAAAGGAAGGTTACAAAGATGAGGAGTGGCTGACATCACTTAGTTTGTTAAGTCTAGAAAAGAGAAGACTGAAGACTGAGGGGAGGAGTCATAGCAATCTACATCTTTCTCTTGAGGGGAAGTGGAGGGCAGGCACTGATCTCTCTCTGATGACCAGCAATAGGACCCAAGTGAACAGCATGAAGCTGTGTCAGGGGAGATTTTCATAAGATATTAGGGAAAGATTCTTTATCCAGAGGGTGTTTGGGCATTGGAATAGGCTGCCCCAGGGTAGTGGTCATAGCACCAAGCCTGCCTGAATTCAAGAAGTGTTGGGACAAGGCTCTCCAGCACATGGTTGATTTTTGGAGTTGTCCTGTGCAGGGCAAGGAGCTGGACTTGATGATCTTTGTGGGTCCCTTCCAACTCAGGATATTCTGTCATTCTATGATTCTTTGATACTGATTCTGGGCCCTTCAGTACAAGAGAAACATGGGCATACTGGAGAGAGTCCAGCCAAGGGTCACAAGGATGATTAAAGGACAGGAGTATCTCCTTTATGATGAAAGACTGAGAGAGCTGGGACTGCTTAGCCCAGAGGAAAGAAGGCTCAGGGGAATCTTATCAATGTATACAAATACTTGAGGGGAGACTGTAAAGAGTACAGAGTCAGGCTCTTTTCTAGTGACAGAACAGGAGGCAATGGGCACAGAACTGAAACACCGGAAGCTCCATCAGAACACCGTGATGGTGACTGATCACTAGCACAGGTTACAAGATAAGTAAAGACAACTTCTATCAAAAGGCTTTGTTGGACATCAAATAGCTGATAGATGGGTGTCCAGTAAGCAAGCTCACAACATGTCAGTCTGAAGTCTGCTTGAGCTTGATGGTTAAGGCAAAGGCTTTCACTGTGGAAGCCCTGTTGGAACAGTTTTGGTGTTTCTTTTTTTCCAAAACAACGTATTGTATGTCTATATGAACAAAGATACTGCAGCATTCAAAAGCAGTAAATTCAGCTCTTTATTTTTTGCAGTCAGTAATCTCAGTCTCTCTAAACAAAAAAACCTACTTTCAAACTGATCTTAGACATGTAATACCCAGTTTTCTTTCTACTTTCATTCTTCTGATTCACCACTTTTACCTAATTCACTGCATTTACTGAATTGGAAGCACATCTCAACAAATATCTACGCAGAAACTCAATTTCTACTTCTTGTGACTGTAATAATTGAAAATACTCTACTAGACAAACAGAAAACTGGATCTATATCTACATTTTTTTAATGAATTATGGGAATGTTTAAAATTATCCTCCATCATAATGGAGTCATAAATTTGTCCTCCAAGCTGTCTGTGTTACCCAGTATTTTCTGAAAATATAAAAAGAAGAATCACAAGGTAATTGAAAAAGTCCTGAAGCTTTTCCTGCTGGCATATTTTTGAATCACTTTTGAATTTCCTTAGCTTCAAAAGGACAGTCCGATCTGGCCTTTTATTCTGCTGAGTAACTAGACAGATTAGGTTTCACAATCTGACCTTTTACCTCCAGAAACCTGTTTCTTGCAACTATAAAGGTGTTAATAGAATCTTCAAGGAGTTCACAAATTTCTTTTGGTTTATGTTTCATATCTTTGATACAGTTCTTGATTGCTAAAATAGATTTTTTTTTTCTTTCTCTGTCTGAGTTTGTAAGCAGCATAAGAGCTCTATTTCTTCTTTTGAGAAAATGCTGCTTTAGTCATTCAAAGTCTGTCAGGTTCTGCCCACACACCCCTGAGATTAATATTTAACTGCCCTCGAAAGATAGCTCAATTTATAATTTTTAAAGCTGCTGTTTAAACAGTATTTTTCTAATTTTAGATCTGTCTCTGAAGTTTGTGACCAGCAGGTAATTTTGCTTCTCCCTTCTCTCAATCCAACCCTAAGATTTTTTAAGAACTTCAATTTATGCTATTTCAGAGTATTTCCAGGCAATATCTGATGTTCCACAACCTATTTCTTCTGCATTCTCCCTCTTTTTCCTCTCTCAAAAAGTATCCTGCCTCATTAAGGTGCTGTTGATTCTTCAGATAGGCAGATTTTAGTGCCATCCTACCAGGTTATCTAGACAACAAGTGGGTTCAATGGAAGATTTCAAGTGGAAGAGAAATCCACTGAGAACAACAAAGGTTTTGGATGCTGTGGGGGACTATACAAACCTTTGGTCTGCTCTAGTATGATGGCTTTTAGGATCAGATCAAATTGAAGTTCCACATATTCAAAGTGTTTTATGTGGAGTACCATCAAAGGATGCACAGTTCCATTGAATTTAGAGGGCTGAGGGCTAGTTTAGGTTTCATCTTTGAAGATCACATAAGGAACTGAACTACAGTGGTATAAGAACAAGTGTTTAATCATGGTGAATGTGAAAAGCAGAATGGTCCTTCACATGGGGTAGTATGCACAGCTTCCATAGTTTCTTTTCCCTGTGGAAAAAGAAAAGCTTTGTTAGTTTCCTAAGTTTTAGCCCTCAGATAGAGATATCTGGGAAAAGACACAGATGATGAAGGCACTCTTGGATGAGAGCCAGGTGTGCCAGAAGCTGCCATCTGTGTGCCGATGGTGGGGCAACACCCCATGGGGACCTGCAGCTGTCCTGTTCCTCCCCAACACAGCCATTCTGGGTTGAGAGAGAAGCAGGAGACAGGAATACAAAAGACTGTTCCTGTCTGTCATGTTTTTACTGGCAACCTCCAGGTCTGAGGAAAGGGGCTGGAGGATGAGGGAATGGAGCTCTACAGGCCAGGGCCTGCTGAGGTGTAATGCTAAGAGGAGTATGCCCATGCCCTGAGCAAGGAGTTGCAGAGAGTGCTGGTGGAAGCCAAGATGCCTGATGTTGTCACTGTTTGGGCTACCCTGGCAGTTGTCCAGGCATGGCTGTGGGGTCTAGGTGGGCTTGAGCTTCAGCTACTCTGAGGAGAGTCTCACAGAGAAGGTTTGAGCCTCGGCCAACTACTCTGGTTTGGTCTTGAATGAAAGCAAGGGCGTGAGTTCAAGGGCAGTCAGAAGAGAAAACAAAAATCCAGTTCTTAAGACCAATCAGCATTTAGGGTTTTATGATCAAGAGTTTTTTCATCAGGGTTTTGATAATTCAGTGAATTGGTTTTGGTTGCTGATGAAGGGTTTCCTTCCTTTCACATGATGCAGTGCTCTTGCCTGTGTCACAGACTGCTGAAAGCACTAGACTGATGACACCAACAAGCAACATTTGTCGATATTACCTTAGGAGGGATTAATTTAAGCTTCCTCATATCACTAAATCTCCTTCTATTACATCTCAATTTAGCTATAATTGATCTCTTCTGTCTCTAAAGAGCATGCTGTAGAATAATCTATATTACATCTGTGTTAAAATACATGCCTCTTTTAGCCCCAACCCCTCCTCCCTACTTCTCAAAATGTCTTTGTTTACTTCACTAGAGCAGATGTTGGAAAACCTGCATTTCAATCCAGCTATGGGACAAAGGCCTTAGTCCTAGAACAAAACAAAGGAGTGATTTGTTCCATAATCAGTAACAGAGGATATATAGCACCCTCTCATCATCCTGCTGTGTTAATTTCATGACTGCCATGCGTCAAAGTCTCCAAAGGGTATTTTTTTGTGCAAATGTACTAAAATAGAGGTATTCCTACTTGCAGCAAGATGCATTTTATGTCTCTCAAGTTCTCTCTTAGTAAGTACACATGGCAGAATTTATATAGCAACATGACTAAGAGAGCAAGCTTTTCATCCTACAGAGTTATCTTCAACACTAGTCCCTCATCAAGCATACGGTGTCAGCAGCACTGCAAATTAAAAAGACACATACTATGTAGGAGGAGACATGAGACCTAGAGCTCCAGCAATAAGCTCCATTTCACAGTGCAGTTCTACACACAACAGCAGCTGTAAATTATCTGAACTACTGGCATAAAATAGAGTTAGAAAGGTAAAGAATATTTCATATATTCTTCAATATTATCCACTGCTGGCCCACATGACCACCAACAATAAATATAATAGTGCTAAATCATACAACACTTCTGGAAGACTTATTATAAAGCTGCTTCTAAACTTTCGTTATAAGCAAAATATAATCCTGCACATTGTGTTAATGTTTTGTTTGGTATATGAGCCACTTTTGCAGTGTGCCACTTGGCCAGTGCTTTGGTCTCATGGCGAAGAACAGCAGCCATGCAAAGCCATTTTTTGAAACTTGCATTTCTGTCACTGAAATTTCTATGTGAAAATACCACTATTTTACAATCTGGATTATATGACCTGCAATGCAGCTAATACAGTACTTACACTGAAACTTCTAAGCATACTTATTTTTCTGAAAGTGAAGTGGGGCAGCAGGGCAGGCTTCAAAATTTAGAGGCCTGGGAACAAATACATTGAACCCACAGGGTTTAACTTGTGTCTCCTTGAAGAGCAAATGAATTGATTTAAAGATTCAGTGGAATTTGCCTTTTTAAGCACATTACATTATAAAACTAGTTGCATATTTCAACTAGTTCTACTATTTGTTAGTATAAGTAGAACTATTACTGCTGTTTAACCCTGTGTCTGTTAATACTAAACTCTTGTCCTCTGAAAAGGCCTTGCATTTTCTCATTATTTGCTGGGATTGACAGTAATCTCAGGCACAATCTTACTGTTTAGACATAGCTGATTAAAAACCTGATAAACTTTGGGGTATTTTAAAGCACTCACTATGCACACTTTTTTTTTATGTCACACCTTTAAAATTTGTTTCTGTAGTGCTATTGTGAGTTACCATTTTCAGTCTTTTTTTTATTAGTGCTGGCAGTCATGTATAAATAGACATGTTTTGGATTCAGTCAATCTCCATCACTGCCTTGAAAGGAAATTTAATGATAGAATATTTCTACTAATCTACTTTATCTATAAAGTTTTATTGTCTTTCTTGCTCACTTTTTAGTATTATTTTTCTTTCAGGAAGAAATATGATCAAAATTACATTAGGCTTAGTCCTAAAAGATTTTGAATACCTATCATTTTAATTTAATCTAGCAGAATCTGACAGTGCTTGGCACCATTTATCATGCCCATCAAAGAACAGAGAGGTTTGGCAGAGCGGTTGATTGAGTTCCCTTTTGTTAATGAAAACAATACTGTCAGCAGTCCATTAAAAACATTCAATTTCTTTTTAATATTCCTGGAGTAGTAAGAATAAAGCCAGAGGGGAAGCTGAAATTGGAAGAATTGGTTTAGACTTCACTTGTCTCATTTTTGTGTAGACCTATAAGGCACTGGATCCTCCTGAAATTTTTTTATTCTGATCTCTGTGGCAGAAGATAAAAGGAGGAATGGAAATGCCCCAGAAACTTGCTTTGGATGTTCAAGAGCAATGACACCAAATCTGTTCTGTATAAACATGTAAACCCTATTAAAATAGATTTTTTTAGGTTCCTATCAGGATTTTTTTGTTGCTACTGAAAATCAAATCTGTGTGTCCAGACTTACCTACTACACAGGTTGAAGAGTTACATTTTAATACCTTAAAACTGTTAATTAAATGTGGACTTTAAATGTACATTTAGAAAATAGAATATACTTCAATTTCATGATATGAGGCATTGAGTTTTGAGTCATCATGATAATTTTTATTTTTACGGCGTTCTGTAGCTGCAAATAATGGAAACATTGTGTTTCCATTGAAAAACTATTACTAGTATAGCCTGTACTTGCAGCTTGAGAAGATCAGGGCTTTGCAGCAAAAGTATGTACCTAGAAATTAGCTTGTTGTTTCACATGCCCTTCATTCTCTTTACATCATTTTAGCAAAAAAAAAGAAAAGCAGCTATAACTTGCTACTCCGTTTACCAATTATGTACTTTCTGAAATTTAATCCAAAAAGAAATCATGTATTAATTATTACTTGCTTCACTGTTCAGCTTTTAAAACAAAGCAATCTAATTAAGGGTGTAACACGTATACTACAGAATAGTTTAGTGTGTCAATCTAATGTAAAAGAAAATTGTCTGGAGAGACATAACTTTCTGTCCTATTTCCTCTCTCCCGCCTTATGAACCCCAGAATACACCGAGATGATGTTCTGCCCTGTTGCTCTCTCTGACAGTGTTTCTTGCAGTTATAATGCAGCCATTCCACCTGTGATGGGTGCCCAAAACTAATTCGCACCTGAGTTGTAACATTTGCTAAAAAGATAACCTTGAATTCTGCTGACCTCCCAAACAGTATTCAAAAAAACTCTTCCATGTCCTCTCTTTTAGTTTTTATTGTGTTTGAATCTTTGCAATTGCACAAAGTAGAGAAAAAGGAGAGGTTTCATTAGCATAAACAAAACCTATATAATTTATTAATGGAGATTTACCATTTTGAGTTGTCAAAGCATCACTCTTAGTTAATTTAAACTTTTTTTTAATAGCAACAACAAGATTTTAATGCAAATGAAGCTATTCTAAATTAAGGCTTGCTTCTCAAATACTTAGTGCAAACAAGAAGCATATACCCTATCCTCTTACTGTGCTGAATAATAATTTGAAAACAGAGGTAGAGCAGATAAATCAACTCAGATTTAATTTATTCATTACATGTCACATATGTCCACATATGCTTCTTATTGAGGTTAAAAAGCATAAACCAACTAAGACACCATAAAATTAACAAAATAACAGCTCATTACAATAAAAACAAAGATATTTGGAATTGCTAAGTAAGATAAGAGAAAGAGAGATATATTTGTAAATGGATTTCTTTTTTTTTTAAATTTAGGATGCAGTTAAAAGCTTGTAAGGTAAAGAGGGTAAAAAACCCTTCTAGTTTCTCAGGGATTTTTGAAAATTAAATAGTGGTTGTTTGTTGTTTTTTTTGGATTCTAGTTGTTTGGAGTTTTTACCTTTTTGTTTTTCCTACCCAGTATGCAGTTGAGTAAAGTCAGAGGATATAGAGTGATTATCTAGTGACTCAGCAGGACTGTTTTATTCAGTTTCCTTTATTTCCGTGACAATACCTGTTAGACTTTTTTCCCCTCAAAAAACCTTTTCCATTTTTCTTGAATTAATAACCTAACATGCAGAATAGTAATGTGGTTTTTTTATTATTTCCAGACCTGGGATCCCTCCTTCTTGGAGTTTCAATGAGACTACTTGTGGGTGCAGAGAACCATACAAGAAGCCAGGATGTTTTAATACCAGGAAAGAATACACTTTTAAAACCCAAAGAGTATAGCATTAGTGCAAAGAAGCAAGATATATCAAACAAAATTTCATCCAGAGGCTTTGCAAAAAAACCTCTAAAATGCTTTTCATTTTAAGATGGACTTGATTAGTTTACAAGCTGTGACTGATAACAGAGAATATCGTTACAGAAGAAAAAAAATGCTCTGTACTGAAATAGGGAAATCTGTTCATGATAAATGTTCACACTGAGAATTTGCCATCTCGATGAGGAGTGGTGTAGCATATCAGGACATATTCAAAATGCAGTGTCTGGGGGAAAAAAAATATACTCTATTAAAATGCTGATGCAAACTGTGTACCTTTTAAACTCTTCTTAAAATAATTCCTCAGATCTATTGAATGGAAACAAAATGAAATATTTTTCATTTATAGTTAATTTCATTTTGCCCATATATTAACCTAAAGACAAAATCCCAACTTTATGAAGGCTCTGGCTCACCAGGACTTATTTAAAATTTATACCAATGTGAATTTCTCTGAAGTAAATATTTTAGGTTTTCTCTCTCACTGAGCTCTAACATTATTCTCTTCATCTCTGTCTCAGCAAAGTGAAACTACAGCACTTAGCACTTTTGCCTATGTTTCATCTTTCAGAATAAAAAATAAATACTGCAATACTGCTTTTCTTCTTACAGGAAGCTGTGTTTGGGGCTTTTTGTTTGTTTGTTTGGGGTTTTTTTGTTGTTTTTTTTTTTTTTTTTCCTTCCCGTGGAAATGNAAAGCACTGAATTTTTCCAGTGTTTCTTTGTCATATATGAAGATGAATTTGTAAATATTTATATATATATATATAAAGTTTTTAAATCTTGTTTGATTTGTTTTGCTTGTATAGATCTGGAGAATTTCTGTACTTCTGTATTTTAAATTTTAGCTTTATTGTTCTTTTTAATAATTCTTCAAATCTCTCTTTTATAATTCATTATCATTACCTAGCATCTACAAAAATCAATTTTCTGAGACTATGNCTTCCCCGTGGAAATGCACACAAGCACATACATGTGTATATGTTTGTATCTAACAGTGTGTTGTTACAGGCAACTGTTGCTTGAAGAAAAATGTCACATATGGACAGGATAGGGAACAGTCAGACTTAGAAGTCTCTTATATCTAATTTTTCTTACAATAATTTTGATGGCAGCTGGCAACACCAGGTGATTTTTTTTCCACTCCTATGCTTCTTTAGTTTCTTCTGACAATATTGAATTTTCTATCATGTAAGTCAAAAGCACTGAATTTTTCCAGTGTTTCTTTGTCATATATGAAGATGAATTTGTAAATATTTATATATATATATATAAAGTTTTTAAATCTTGTTTGATTTGTTTTGCTTGTATAGATCTGGAGAATTTCTGTACTTCTGTATTTTAAATTTTAGCTTTATTGTTCTTTTTAATAATTCTTCAAATCTCTCTTTTATAATTCATTATCATTACCTAGCATCTACAAAAATCAATTTTCTGAGACTATGGTGTTAGCAGTACTCTGTTTTGCTCAATTAATATGAATATTTTGCAGTATGTAAATTTTTAAGTATAAGAAATTTTAAAGTTACATATTGAAATGATACAATTTAAAAACTTAAAACTATTTTTTTAAACCATGAAGTATTTTGCAAATATGAAAATCTGTACTCAGACTTTAAATTTCAAGTAGTGCCTTAAAAATTTAACTTGGCACAAGTTTAGGTGAAGTTTTGACACTCAGTAACTCACTCTATCTTAACAAAACTGAAATTTTTGCTTACAAGTATCTGCACAATGTTTCTCCTCAAGGACAGTTGTATAGTTGCCTTGGATTCACCTTAAATGAAAAATTTGGAACCTAAAATAAAAAAAAGGAACGCAGTACTGGAAGGATATTTGTATCACATATGCCCTGAGAAAGGAGGGGAATTAAAAACTAAATATACTGTAATTTCACAGAAACTTTTACATACAGGTATAACAACAAATCTGTTGAAATTACTGAAGAACAATTTGTGAAGAAATCAGCCATCTCTAGGAGAAGTGAGTATTATGAAAATCGGAGCTAACTTTACAGGAAGCTATTATTAATTGCTACCCAAATTGAATTTGATATGGCAGAGTCTGAAATATTAGCTCAAGAAACTACAGAGCATGTCCATCTATTAATTCATTAGGAGTGCGATCTTGCAAACATTGGCAGAACACTGGCAGAAAAATTGTGGTTAACAGCATACAGTTCACTGGAGCTAGTAAGCATCAGCTATACAGCATCTTCTTTACATTAAAACAAAGCCATGCTTCGTGACACAGATGAGCAGCTTTTCTGGATTCCTCATAAAATATTTTTAGGGACATGGGTTTTCTTTTTACTACTGTGAGACACCGAGAGTGTTAGTAATCTACCTGGAGGTTGACCTCTAGAGTATCAGTAAACCAGTTGTCATAGACTGTCTTTATAATCTGTAGAGAGATGTAGGTGTACACAGGACATGCATTCCCATCCAAATAAGATCAAATGACTGATGTAAACCTTAACATGCACATTTGTTTCTCCTCAATAAGAAAAACCTAACGTCATTCACTCAGGGGTGGATTTATCAAGCAGAAACACTTGTTATTAAATGACATAATTGCATTTTACTATTTATTTACAATTTTTGTATAACTTTTGTCTTGTTTAAGTGACATTTACACCCCTGTATTACAATTACAGTTTACTCAGGTAAAACTGTATAGGAATCCAGGGGCTGCTGGCTTCTTTATTTTCAATGTTTTCATACTTCTCAGGTGTATTGGACCTGAGGCTGAGCTGGAGTTCATTTCCCCATAGCAGTCCTCACAGTGCTGTGCTTTGCATCAGTAGCTAGAAGGGTGTTGACACACCAGTGTTTTGGCTACTTTTGAGCACATCATCAGCATTGTAACATTCCTTCCTCAATCGAGGGCAAGATTCTGGAGGGGGACACAGGCCGGCCAGCTGACCCAAAATAACCAAAGGGATATCCCATATTACGTCAGCTCAGATATAAAAACTAAGGCAAGGAGCAGGAAGGCAGCTATTCCTTTGCTTCAACGGCTGCCTGCTGACGAACCATTAAGCTTGCCTAAATATATTTAGACCGAAACATATTGGTCTTCAAAAAAGCCACAGTGAATGGAAACAAAACACAGAAGGAATTTTTACCAATTGTTAATGTGTTTCTATGTTCACGGCTTTTCTGGTGGGTAGGCCCTGGCTGGACACCAGGTGTCCAGCAGAACTGCTCTTCACTTCTCAGCCAAACAGGGAAGACAAAATATAATTAAAGGCTTGTGGGCTGAGAAAAGAACAAGGAGAGATCATTCACCAATACTGTCACAGACAAAACTTGACTTCTAGCAGTTAGTTTGATTTCAATCAAAATCAGAGTAGGTTAATGAAAAAAAAACCTTCCCCTCACCCTTCCCTGTGTTTCTGGCTCAACTTACTCCTGAACTCTCTACCTCCTCCTCTTCAGCATCTCAGGGGGATGGGCAATGGGGCACGCAATCAGTTCATCACAGGTGGTCTCTGCTGCTCTTTCATCCTCAGGGGATGGACTTCTCACACTCCGCCCCTGTTCCAGCGTGGGGTCCCTCTCATGGGAGACAGTCCTCTGTGAACTGCTCCAACATGAGTCCTTCATGTGATTCACAGATGGCTCTAGTGTGGGTCCCTCACAGGGCCACAGTTCCTGCAAGAAGCCTGCTCCAGAGTGGACTTCTCAGGGGGTCACAGCCTCCTTCGGGCACCCACGTGCTCCACTATGGGGTCCTCCATGGGCTGCCCGTGGATCTCTGCTCCCACATGGACCTCCATGTGCTATAGGGGGAGAGTGTTTTTCACTATGCTCTTCACCATGGGCTGTAGGAGAATCTCTGCTTTGGTGCCTGGAACACTTTCACCCGCTCTTTTTTCACTGATCTGGATGTCTGTAGGGGTATTTCTCTCAGAAATTCTCTGGCAGATGCCTGTGTGCAGTTTTGTCCATTTCTTAAGTCTGTTATCCCAGAGGTGCTACCACCATTGCTGATAGTCCTGGCCTTGGCCATCAGCATGTTCATCTTGGAGTCAGCTGGCATTGACTCTGCCAAATGTAAGGAGAAGCTTCTAGCAACTTCTCACAGAAGCCACCCCTATAGACATCACTAACAAAGCCTTGCCATGCAAAATCCAACACAGCATTTCACCCAAACACAAAAAGGGAAGGTTTCTGTACTAATGATCTTGTAACCCATATACACTTATGGATTAATTAAGATTTTACCTGTGTGCTGGTTTTGGATAGGATAGAGTTAGTTTTCTACATATTGGTTAGTAGGGGGCTGTGCTTCAGATTTGTGCTGAAAACAGGGTTGGTAACATAGGGGTGTTTTCATTACTGCTGAACAGTGCTTGCACAGAGTCAAGGCCTTTTCTGCCTCTCACTCCACCCTGCCAGTGAGCGGGGTGGGAGTGCGCAAGAGGTTGGGAGAGCACACAGCTGGGACAGATGACCCCAACTGATCAAAGGGATATTCCATACCATATGGCATTATGTTCAACATATAAAGCTGGGGAAAGAAGGAGGAAGATATCTGGAGTTATGTAGTTTGTCTTTCCAAATCATTGTTACGTGTTATGGAGCCTTGCTTTCCTGGAAATGGCTGAACACTTGCCTGATCACGGGAAGTGGTGAATTAATTCCTTGTTTTGTTTCTGCATGCATCTTTGCTTTACCTATTAAACTGTCTTTATCTGAGTCCATGAGTTTTCCCACTTTTACTCTTCTGATTCTCTTCTGCTGGTGGGGTGAATGAGTGAATGTGGCGCTTAGTTCCAGCTGGAGTTAAAGCACAACAACCTTCAACACAAAAATAATTAAAATATTTCGCTCGGTGTTTAAAAGATTACATGCCTAATGCATTCTGGAAGACTAAGTTGTGACTAAAATGGACTGTACGTGGGCTGAATAAAGCAAGATACAGGCATAGTAGTACCACAACCTGAAATAGCAGAGTTCTAGATTTTTTTCCAAATCATTTTAGCCCTTTCTCTGAATATGACTCAAAAATTACAGTCTAAATCCAACAGAAGATGCTGCATATGAATTATCAAGTAGGAAGTTATGAAACAGTATGGGACTGCACATTTATATTAGGGATTGAAATTTCATGTTTCTGGTTCTATTGATAGATTCATGCCAAATTTGTGAAAGTGGGATAATTTCCACAGTGGCAGAAGAAGCATAATAGTTGAATGAATCTGAAATTACCCTTATAGAAAAAGATCTGTAGACTTAAATAGAGAATAATCACCTTTCTCCAGGAAATGTAAGCCTCTCTATAGCAAGGATGTAATTCTCTATTAAATTCTACAGACTGGATTAAACCTTGAACAGAAAGAATCTAATTTCTTGCTAAATTTCTTAACTTTGTAGAGGAATTTTTTTATAACTGTATTTCATTCTACAGAACCTATAGAAATGGATTTTCCACTTCACTAGGTCTTCTGCAAACTGCATTTCCTGACTTTAAAAGATAGTGAACAGAGATCATCCCTTGTGAAAAGGAACATTTATGCTTACACTGACCAAGCCAGTCTCTCTTAGTGTCAAAGGGTGACAGGAGTAGATGTCAGTATGCTGAGAACTTCTGCAGAGGGAGGAAAAAGCACAGTGGAACCAAAGCCCTTTATACATAGTCTCCACAAGTGAAGGTACTGTCGTGCGTTTACTGGGCACCAATTTTTTTCAAACCCCCCCCCCCCCCAAAATTGCTACAAGTGGAGAGAGGTTTTATACAGAAAAAAGAGAGGCTTGACGTGGGGGAATAATATTAAGATTTATTACTAGCAAGATAAAGACTAAGGAATAATATATATACAGCAATTCTAATTAAACTTGCTTATCTTACGAAGAAAATGTTAGATATTGACAAAAGCATCTCTCCCTCTGTATCAGTCCAGGAGGAGAAAGTCTCTTCTTTCTGAAGTAATTCTGCAGCACTTGTAAGGTTTCTCTTCTATTATCTTTAAGGAATAGAAACTTTGATTTGATGTAGTTGGAGATTTCTCTCTCTCTCTCTCTCTTTCTCTTTCTCTCTCTCTTGGCCGGCTCTGCTGCATGATGACCTCAGAGTTGGGCCTGTCCCTCCTCCATTCCGACCAGGACCAGAGGCCAGGGGGACACACCCAGACTCCATGAAGTCTTCCATGGACTGCAAGGGGATACTTGCTACACCATGGTCTTCACCACAGTCACAGGGCATAATGGGTTTGAGTCCTTTCCCCTGTTCCTGTGGGATCCCTTCTGTGGATTGCAGGGAGACAACCTGCGTTACCATAGTCTTCACCACAGGCTACAGGGAATGGCTTTGAGTCCTTTCCCTTGTTCCTCTGGGGTCCCTTCGTCCAAGATAGTCTTAATGGACCTCTCCTTTTGGGTTCACACAGGACAACGGTACTTCCATAACTCTGCTCTCCTTTAGGGTCACAAATGAGCTGCTTCAGCATGGATCCTTCACTGGGACTACAAGCTCCTACCTGGGACAACTTGCTCCAGTGTAGGTTCCTCTTTCCGCGGGCCACAGGTCTCTAGCAGGACTCTGCTTAATTTTAGGCTTCCCACAGAGTCACAGCCTCCTCAGGCACCCGTCTGCTTTGGCACAGGCTCCTTCATGAGCTGCTGGGGGGTCTTTGCCCCCCAGTAATCTTCTACAGGTGGCAGGGTTTTTCAACTTTCAGTCTTTCCCCTGCTAAAGAGGGAGAGGGGGGGCTCCCCCGCACTCTCTGCTCTCTCCTGCTAGACTGACCTTGCAGCTGCTATGTTATCTCAAGTCCTCCTCTGCTGTCCACTGGGTCTGCGGCATGTTTCAGGTGGGCAGCTTCTCTCTGGAGTTTTTTCTCCACTCTGTTACATGTCTCAGCCAGGGAGGCTTCAGTGCCATGCTTGTTCCTGGCCCCAAGGCCAGGGAAGAGGGGGCCTGCTGCCACCCTCCTCACATGGCTCCTTAATTTCTTCTGCGCAATCCCCCTTCTCTTCTGTTTTCTTAAATATGTCATTAGTGGAGGTGTTACTGAAACTTTTGATTTGCTTTACTCCGGAAATCCACCTGGACCTGACTATTTCAGCCCAGGGGGGTTGTTAAACCCACGACAGGCACTTAGTCAAAAAGAGGACTAAAGCTTCTGCTGTTCTTAGGACCATGGTTGCCACTAATAATATATATAGCTGTGCTTGACTTGATCATTGCGTGCCTTTGCAGTGTCAATTCTTTATGCCAAAAATTCTATACTAGGAATGGAAAGGTATCTTATCTCAAATTTCTGTGTGCGTGCATGTTTACAAACGGTGTGATGTACCAGACCCGTCTTGGAAAGGCGGCCCTGAGGAAAGGCCCTGAGGAAACATAGTAGTGGAGTGCTGTGTCAGTCCAAAGGTGTTCTGGCCATGGTTCTTCAAAAAAGCTTGAGGAAGATGAACAATGAAAGCAAAAAAATTTCTGAATAAGATGTTAAACCCTCTGGTTTGAGGCTTGGTGATGCATTTTATTTTGGCACCAAGCATTATATAGACTTCATGAAAAATAATGGTAGCAAACAGATGGTCACTCTTCATGGAATTATACTGAAGATATTTGTGGATTTTTTTTTTCTTTGAATGAATTGCAACTAAATAATATGCTTAACAGTCATGCAATGCCCTAAAAAGTGAAGAAATTTTAATTACGTTCTTGGCAATTTGTTTAGTAAGAATTTTTCACCTAAAGTGATGATGAAGTTGAAACATAAACATGCTTTCAAATATTTTGGACACTAGGTATAACTAATATTTTTTTAAAATGTTTGTGAAAAACCAGTGCAAGAAAACATGTTAATAGTATTTGAAAGATTAACTTTTTTCAGGAATAAACCCACATTGTTCAGTAAGGAAATATGCAGACATATTTAAAAGCTTTAATCTCATGAAATGCTTTATCTGGACTGAGTACATTAGTCTTACGTTGCTTTCAGTTGCTTAGAAATAAACATCTTTTTAATCATGATGAAGGACAAGCTGGTAACAAAGGGTTATTGAGAAAGACTAGTGAATAATTCTATCACAGGCATCATAAACATCCCATGAAGGGGTCTCTTCACTTATTTCCCTACAGTGTGCCTATAAGGCCTCACCATGAATTTCTCTGTGAGGTTGAATCTATTGACTTCAGTTTTGTCTGACTGAAGAGTGTATGCTTGATCTTTACTTATGTAAACAATAAATAATTTTTAAAAGAAACTTTTCTGTCTAAATTTCAGTTGAACCTAGTCACATTTCTGCTAACTTTGTATATAGCAGAAATTCGCTGAGAATAGGAGACAGGACTAAAAATTCACAGTGTCGTACTGTCAGCCAGTCTCTGTGAAACCCCACTTCAGTTGTGTGAAAGCACCCTAAACAGTCTCTTCTCTTCAGATACATGTCCCAAACAAACAGTGACTGTGTGTGTCAGCATCTGTGGTTGGTCCACTAGCTCAAGGGACAGAGCTAGTGCACAGCTACAGATTTCACCTCTCCTGGTGGCTGTCCTAAGTGGTCTGTGCAGTTCCTGTAGGGAAAATAGACCTTATTTTAATTTGATTCTGATAAAAAATGGAGACGGTGGACTTGAAATTCTGATCGTACAGGGATGTTTTCACATTTTTTATGTTATTAAAGTACCAGAGTACTAGCAATTAAAAGTAAAGCACCTAAATTATCAAATGTATTATTTATGGTCTCTAAGAAATCTTAAACCTGCTTGTCTTTCAGTGTACTCCAGGTGCTTCCTTTACTTCATTTGCTACAAAGCCAGATATTGTAGAGACTACTTGAAAGAATCATAGGATCACAGAGTGATAGAATTAAAGAATGGCTTGGGTTTAAAGGGACCACAAAGATCATCTAGTTCCAATCCCCCTGCCATCATCAGGGATGCCTTTAGCTAGACCAGGTTTCTCAGGTCCTAGTCTGACATGACCTTGAACACTTCCAGGGATGGGTCATCCACAGCTTCTCTGGGCAGTTTCTCGGATTGGCAAAATTCATGAGGTTTTGTCTGTAAGACCCTCTACCCTGTTTGTGTGTTTGTGAATTTGTCAATGAACTGAGAAGCTAAGAGTTTTTTCTTGTGGTTGATGTAGTCAAATGTCACCCTGGATATATGTCTGCCACAAGTGCCCTTAACTGAAAAATGATGCAATAATGATGCAATAAATATTTATCATTCACTTCCTATTCCATTAGAAGAATTGAATACTTCTAATTTACTTTGAATGACTGAACTCATTTTCCTTTACTGGTGATGAAAAGGAATTATGTTACTAGATTGTCATCACCCCGACCTCTGTGGTCTGCATCTTGAAAATGACTGGAGAAATCCTAATAGTTACAGATTTCAAGTGAAATAGAAAGAAGCTGCCTTTCGATCATAGAAAATCAGGTTCTAATTGCTTCATATCTAGCACAAATATTAACAGAGAGTTGTGTTGTGCTGTGTGGATGTATCAGCTTAGTTTTGGAAACCATGTAGACAAAAGGAGTAGTCTTTCCAATTTCAAACCTCCATACACTATTCAATAAACATGACCACTCATTGGCTTACACCAGCATCATCTCAAGATGCACTAGCTGATATTCCTAGTAGTGCAGTGAAGGATATGTCTCAGCAAATCGTAAATCTCATTTATGCTTAGTAGTAAGTGGGGCAACAGTAGAATCTGCATTTTGGAGAAACATTACTTCAAGTTTCTGAAATATTAGAACAATGTCCAAAAGAAAATTAAAAAGATTCATGCATGATAAACTTGGTTTGGAGATGCACACATAAAAACTCAAATAAAAGATGGCATTCAATAGGTATGAGTTTAGAGCTAAATTCCATGTCCAGTAGAAGTCCCATTGTGGATCTTTGTGAGTATTTAGTCATCTTGACAATTACTGGAGTCTTTCTGGTTAATTGAAGGATATAGGAGTTTAATAATAATAATTAAAAAAATCTATATGTATAAGCACATAAATTACTAATGTGACTTAATTTATGTATATCAGGGGCTAACATATCTTGATGGTTTTGGTAGCTTGGATATCCGCGGTGAGAAAAAAATAGAAAGACCAAACTATACGATTATACATGTTTTTTTGCTCTGTATTTGAAAGGAAAAAAAAAAAAAAAGAAGAAAGTGTTAGAAATATTTTAGCTCTTTTTTTATTATTTTTACTATTTTTCTTGCCCTTCTACTTTGAGTCAGGTTGGCTTCTTTACCATGACCTACAGATTATAGGATGTGGAAGGAGAGGAAAGTGATAGCTAATAAATTTTTGAAATCTCTAAAAATTACCTTCTGTAAAATAGTTTTTCTATGTATTATAATGACACTATTTTACAGCCTCATGCTGCCTGACTTTCCACTATGAGAAGTAAGGCCCCTTTTCAATGGTGTAAAGCTCTCATTTATAGCCTTATGCGGCTGTAAGGTATTAGCCCTTAAACATGTTACTTGTGGGTTAGAGAGAATTGCCTATTCTGGGTCTCACTATTACGTGAATGCATAGAAAGGGAAAGAAGGAAAACATGACTTTGGTACTGTGTGTGTGACAACATGTACTTCAGAAATAGATTTAAAACTAAATATAAAATTCTGTTGCTAAAAGCCCCAACATATCACTGACTGCCAAGATTTTATTCTACCATGTGGTTTCATTACCATGGTTCTGTGTGGGAATACAAGACTTGCTAGAGTAGAGATAGAGCTGTAACAGACCTTAACTGTCTAGCTTTGCAAAGTGATGCATATATAAGATTACTAAAAAATTAGGTTTATTTTAAGAAAAAAAATCCCTAGTGTTCCAAAATCCATGAAACTATAGTGTCAATGTTCATCAGAAAAGCGTCCATTTCACAGTGTTTGTATTGCAAGTCTAAACTTATTTATTTTAGATATTTGAAATATGCATTTCTTCAAAATATTTCAGTGACAGGACTGGAAATGTTCAAGTTTGAATGGCTGTTTGTTTTTCTTAATGGATTTTCCACCTTGGTTATTAATCTTCAGTGTTAACAAATTCAGGATTGCAAACATCTGCTACTTCTTCTAGTTTAGTCCCTTACCAGGCTCATGTTGTAAGAGGAATTTCATCTTTCAGTGCAAAAATTATTTCGTATTTTATTTGTTAAAAAAAAAAGGGAATCCCATAATTTTATTGGAGTTCATGTAAACTTAATATTTGTGCTCACAGTTCAGAGAAGATGAAGAATAAATATGAAGTGAGTTGGATGGAAAGAAGGACAAGAGACTTTAGCAATTTCTTTTATTTGGTGCTTTATTTGCAATCATAAAATTTGTTCTGTACTCTTGAACCATATTAAGATGTAAAAAGTTCATGTTTACTACATGAACATGAGTATCATGCGAAAGAGCTGATATTATGTTTGAACGCTCTCTGCATATTGGATTTTTAGAACACGGGCTTCAAAATTCAGTGACATTAGATTGAAGTTTTTCTTTTAGGAAATCAAAATTAAGTACTCCTATTTCTGTCTCTTCTTCATGTCTCTCACATGTACATTGTATTAGACTCTTCTTTTGGAAATATTGCAGAGGAATGAACATGTTGTGAAGGAATTCCTAAGTGCTTCAGTGCATTCAATTTAAGGAAAGATTAATAGAAATTTCAGCTGAACACAAAGACACCCCAGAAACCTTGAGAGAGTTGCTTAAAAATTGCTTTTTCATGATTGATGAGGGCCACGTTCCTATTCTGTATTTTTTGAAAAAATCTAGTATGTTGCTCTAGTATCCTCTTATCCAGTCCGAGTATTTTAAAATTGTCTAGGTCTTCCAATTTAGATCTTGGATTGTTATTTGGATTCAAATTTTGATGAATATAAAAAAGCAACCTTAATAAAGAAACAATAATGGATTGGATGGATAGACCATAAATACAGGAGATGGGGATACTTCAAGAACAATAGTAGTTCCCAGATTGCAGCCTGTCTAAAGAACAGTCTTCATGTACAGAAGAGGAGATAAGCGACTGATGCACCAGAAGGCTAAAGCTATGTCAGACACTAAACTAGAAATTATAAGATGGTATTGATAAAAATTAAAAATCTTACTTAAAACCTTCTCCTACCTCAAAAGCACTCAAAAGTTTTGGGAAGCAAAAGACTTTTATGTACTTCTTTGTTTCTTTTCTTTTTTTCTTCCTCTTCTGTCACAAGGGCAAGAACAGCTGACTCTCAGGGTCATGGTAAATTGATTTTGTGTTGTACACTTAAGAGGAGTTTCTAAAGTTTTGTTTTACTATTACTTGTTCTGAAATATTTCCATTTTTATTATTGATTTGATTTTTTTTCTTTGCTGTGAGATGCTTTAGAAACAAATGACATAATTTCCATGGAGAAAAAATATACTTCTGGATGTAATACCTGTGAGCATTTTGGTGTTGTACACGAAATTCAAAACAAACCAGACCAAAACCTCAATGCTTTAGAAAAGAAATCCAGTGACTATTGTTTGGGGTATTTTTGTTAAGTGTAACAAATCTGCTGCTTTAAAAGGGCATGACCCTGAATATAGGACGTGGGGACTAGGGGTCAGAGAGCTAATCATGGGATTAATTTAGATTTTATTTGTAAGCTCTCCTGTGTTTATATGCTTTTATCCACTGTTAGTGTGGAAACAAGACAAATCCCCTTTTAATTCTTGTTATTAATGAAGATTTGTCCAAAAGCTTTATCGAGTCTTCAGTGAAAGCCTTGTGCTTGGGAGATGCATGAGCTTACCATTGCAGCTGGAGGACTTAGAGGTATTATTCTTCAGGGACTTGAAGTACCATCTCAAGTTCAAGATAGGCATTATGGGAACACATCTGTTGACAGTCACGTTATGTTATGTTCTATTCTGATACAGGTAGGACCATCGCTGTATACACGGATGTGGAGACCAGTGTTTGCCAACAGCTCCATGCTGCCATCCATCCTGGCTCCTGATCATATTCACAGAGCTATGCTGAGTGGCACCAGAGTACTCTGAAGAATGTGTAAATCCTGAGCAGGCCTACAAAGACTCAGTACTATTTGAACAGGACCCTGAACAGTTCTCCAAGCATCTTTTGGCTCATTTAAGGTTTTTGTTCGTAATGAACACGGTAATGCCTGAACTCAGAAGAGAGGACAAGTGTTATGAATGACAAGAAAAAGGAATGGATAGTATTTACAATAATTTCACCAGAGTTAACCATTCCAACTTTGTACCTTCTTGGCCAGTGTCAAGTTGCTGAAGTATCATTTTTCATATACTAAACAAAAAAAGTCCACCAAGCTCAGCTGACTGTTGCACAAAGTCCTTTGCCATACCTTTTGATTGGAATCACTTGGTTCAAGGGCTTACACACCATCTTTACCTTTGGAACTCCTTAGAAGGTACTTTTGAGTGTTTTTTTAGTTATCAGACTGAACGTTTGGAACACGACCTTTTCTCTTTGCTGAGTATACAGATGCTGAGGTCTCTGGCTTGAAGGTCTGGTATGAGGTATCCAAATTTTAGTGCTGTTTAAGGAAGACAGCTAATATAAACTGAATGGCTTTCGGTTTCTGTTCTTTATCTCAGTACAGGATTGTTTGTCAGAAATTTCTGTCTCTGAATCCTAACTAGTCTATCTTGAAAGCTCTGTTATAATCAAAGGTTTTATTATCTCTCTTTCTATTGATGTTCTATCAGGTAATAGGCTGTTGGGAGCTTGTGCCTGACCAAAGTACAACATTAATAAATAGACTATCTGCCCTTCCCTGTTGTTTGAGTCAGCACTGTGGAGTGTCCAAGCTGAGCTACAAAGGGAATGTTGAGGAGAAAAAAACACCCATATATTCACAATATTGTAACAAGAATGGCTCAAATTACGAGGGTGAGAAATCTTACGAAGGTTTACTTGATGAAATCATCTTCTTCACTGCATGAAAATTAGAGAATCCCCAGATCCAAGCCCCTTTAATACCCCAAACAAGACTCCTGCCACCACAGGAAGCAGTTATTTCCATGGTAACAAAAACAAACAATGATTATTGCCTTAGTAGTCACAAAGAATAAAAATTGCATCTAAAATTAGTTTATGTCTTGGGATCAGACACAGATAGAGAACTGGTCCATAAAGTACCCCAGAGAAGCTAGTAAAAGGAAAACAAAGTTAGTCCCTTTGCACTGTCAAGGGACCTGTGCTTGGACTGCATAAATTTGTTTTCCCGCTTTTTTAAAAGAATCCATATTTATATGGAAACTCTCTTAACTTTTCTCTATTAATGTTATTCTTAGCAAAGAATAATGTCATATTGGTAATAATTTTCTGGAAAGGCAATTACACTGTAATCTCCCTCACTGTGCAGAAGGATCTGTTCTTTATTTTGTTAATCAATTTGGGATGAATTAATTTCTTCTTATTTCCTTCCCTGTCTAAAAAAAAAAAGCATAGAATTTCTTTAATAAATATTTCAATGGAATACAGAAAAAAAAGAATGCGAACTTAGAACTACATACAAATTCCTTAACATATATAAAAGTGAAGACAAGCTCATGATGTGGTAACTAGAAAGGTGAATCGAAATAGTGAAAAGTCCACCAAAATCATGTAGTTTCTGTGTAACAGTGCAACCAACGTCAATACCATATTTCTCCTCAGAATCCTCCTTTTCTGAACAGCTTCTTAATGCTGCAGGACAAACTGTTCCTGCTTCAGAAACCATTGTATTGTATATGTCTGAGACACAGTCTATATAAGTGGTCTTTGGCTTGTGCCACAGGGCCTATGGAATAGCATCCTTGTCAGGAATGCCCAAAATCATTGACGTTTAGGAAGACCTAAGTAAGATGAGATTCTTCATCATATATACCCTCTTTCTTTCATCAGTCACTAAGCAACTCTGTTAAAGCCACAGTTAGAGAGTGCATTGGTGAGCCTTTGGTCTGTTAGGGCGAGTCTCATGTTCTTACACTAAACACAAATAACACCCAGAGTTTCAAAATACTTCAAGTCTGGCAACTTCTACTAGAACACCTCAAAGAGTGAACTTTCAAAAAGGTTTTTTTTGGGTAGACCTGCTGTGTATGGAACACCTTGAAAGTCTGTCACTTTGCCTGAAATTTTGTATATGAGAAATTTAGTTTTATCTTAAGAGTATATTTCCCCCTCCCCCTCTACCCCCTCTGACACACAACCCTTGAAAATGTGGTATTGCGATACATTGTTATACTTGCACTGGCAAAAAACCCACAGAGTCTTTGAACCATTGGTAAATAATAGCAAAAAGAGTCTGAAAAAGTACACAGATGGGAGAATTGCTGCTATGTAAGTTAAATAATACTTGCTGTGCCTTTCAGCTCTTGCTATGAATTATCATCTTTCCATAGTATAAAGCAAAGAAAAAAGCTAGTGTAGAATTTTGATCCATATGCTTTCCACAGCTGGTGACATTTTCTCCAATATAACAAAATTAGAAAGTTAAGGGGGATTTCTTGCCATTTGAATATTATTGCCAATTGTTAAATGATGAAAGGACATTACCGCCAGATCTAAAATGTCCCCAAAGAGAAGAGCTTGTGCTGGGTACATTTTTTCCTTTTTCTTTAATTTATTAAAAATAGAAAAGGAAACTGCCATGTTAAAAATATTTTAAAATCGTTGTCTATGGACTACAGTTGACAGCAGAGTGCAGTCACCAAAAATAAATCAGAACACCTTCTGTTAGCTGTAGAGATTCATCTTTGACCTGGCTGGCTCAGTTAACAACTGAAGCATGATGTGAGGAATCTGAGCCTTGGCTCCTGTTTTCATTCATTAAATTTCATTAAAGAAAATGCAAACGTTTAAAATTAAGTCCTGCTGTCATTTTAGCAATTGCTTTCATGGGAAGAAGATTCTGTGTGAATGCAGATGGCATTTTTATCAAGTAAATTGAAATTTAGATATCTAGGCTGTATTTGTCAGAACATTCATCTGAACTAAGTAAGCAGGGCAGGCTGGAGGCCACTGTTTTGGACCCAAAACCATAATACTCCATGTAACATACCTGCTGTGAATAGTCCTGAGTACAGTTGAGTTGCTGAACTATGCTCAGGAGCTCTTTGTAAAAGTGGGAATTGGCACTGCCTAAAATCATGCCAGGCAAAGTCTGAATAGGCTAATATCACCCACCAATGGTCCTGCTCCAGTGCTCAAAGGGAAACAGTACATTACTTACTTATAAGCACATACCAATCCCCAGCTTAGGCACCTGTCCCTGCATGGAAATTCCCATCTCTTCCCACTAATTAATGAAGGAATATAGATGACCCATTAGGCTCTCTTGTCTATATTTTAGAGTGTTGAGTTCGGAGGATTTGAATATAGTTCATACAGATACTTATTGTGTTTAAAACGTTTTCTTAAGATGTTATTTTGTATTTTCTTATCACAAAATATCCACACAGGATCTTGAAAAGGAGAAGTAGAATCTTTTAGATAAACAGAAATGAAAACCTGTTCCTATATACTCTGTCTTGGACCAACCAGGAAACCTTGAAAAGAATCAAATAATATGTAGTAAGGGAAAACAAATGAAGAAGAACTCTTATATGACAATTTTATCTATTGAATAAGCATGGAATTTCAAAAAACAATCTGCAGTGTTATGGCTTATGTTAGTAACTGTACTGTAAATATTATTTCAGTGCTTTAGGAGTATGTGAACTTAAATAATCAGGCCTGGAATAATGTTCTGTTCTAGGATCTTAAGTATTTTAAAAGTTATTGGTAAGAAATCTGCTCCTCTGTGATTAATGTAACTAGCCCTTTTTGTAAAACTACAACATTGTTCAGTGTGATCTAACGGGCACTGGAAAATACTTAATTATATAAAATGCAAAACAGTGAAAAGGAAATACAAAATTGTGAGTAGGAAAAATGTGTAGATTATGGACACATGTTTTTATGCTAAGAAGTGGTTAAAATCTAGAATATATAACAAGACATGGTAAACAAACCAGGAAATTAGGGAACTTGGACAGAATTAATGTATTTCATAAAAAGATAAATGAGCAAGTAGAATAAATTACCAGTAAAGGCAATTGAAACAAAGATTATAAATAAAATATGAAATATAAAGTATAAATGAGGTTGGAAGATTTAGATTTATTTCCTGAGAAAGAGGAATGTGAATGATCACACAGAGAAAAGTGGGAAGGTGAGACTCATATATTTGAAATGGAAGGTTCCAATTGCATTCAATAAGTTACTTTTCATACTTCATTGAAGTAATTATTCAAGGGAGTTTATAATATATAATGAAGAAACAGTAGTCAAGGTGAACTCTTTTTATTTTCCTTGCAATTTTGAAAGACCCCTTGACACAACGGAAAATGGTCGAGGAGGGCAGCAACACAAAATAAATGAGTGTTATGTATAAGCTAAGCATGTGGCACTTTACCCGGAGAAGTTACAATGTAAATATTTAAAGAGAACAGATGAATGTGAGGACTCCCAACATAAAATAAAAGAGGAATAATAAATACCCTGCAAGTTTGAAAGGTCAAAAGTCTCTCAGACACAGATTAAATTTTCATGGTGTTTTTGCTAGAAATATGACTGTGTTCTTCTAACAGAACCATGACCTCAATTAATTTGTGTTCTAAATAGAGGAAAAGCAATACAGAACAGGTTTTTTTGTTTTCGCAAAATAAAAATATGTATATTAAAGACCTTCCATATACAACAGATAATTTTTAAAACTTTATGAATATAAAGTTTTTCCTCAATGCCTTCTCCACATTTAATAGCAGAATCTTCGAATAAAAATATTTGTTGTGAAGCATCTGCGAATGTCTATTATAAAACCATGCTAATTTTTTAAAAATTATTTTGTATTTGAAGAGAACAATAGCACTATGTAAGGATATGCAAGGATGTGTAAGGATATAATTTAAAAAAAAAGTGAAAACAGGGACTTAACTCTAAAATAACCTGACTTTGGTGGGATGGTGCCTGTGTATAAAGATACTTTTCTTCTAAATTGTGGTAGCATTAGTGCCTTGGGCAATATGTTGCAGAACACAAAGAATTTCACTATTGCATTTAGTGCCACAATACTAAGATATCAAGAACAATAACCTCAGCCATATCTTTTAAAGTTGATGTTCTTTAGTTCGGTGTTTGGACAATGGCTTTCTCAGGGGCATATCCCTTTTACTGTTAATTTATTTGCAGTCTTTTGTCTCCATAGGAAGACTCAGTGTCATTTAATACTCAAATCTCCTGGAGGGAAAACAACAGAAGCAGGGTTAGGTAAAGTCCAGAGTGAACCTTCCATCAGCACAGAATAAAAATGTACAAGCAGCCTGAATTAATTTCTGCCTTCTTACAACTGGTAGCCTACAGCCTGATGAGTATTTTTCTCTGGCCACATTTTCCTCAAAAGAATCATGTAAGAGCCCAATGTCTTCCCTTCTCCTTGGTAGTCCTGCCAACCATATCACTCTGACAGAGAGGAGTAATAAGGTAGCTAGAAGGCACCTCACATAAATGTGAGTGACCCAGTAGAGATCACTGCCTAAATCACCAAGGTGGGGACACAGCTGAGATTCCTCTGCCTCTTCTGTAGCATATTTCTAGCTCTGTGGTTTAAGTGGAAGCCTATCATATACAATAGGAATCACAGCAGTGAAAGGTGAAACTAGAGCTTGTAGGAGATACTCCAGAACTGGAAGTAGTTTGGTCTAGTGGCTTTGAGTCAATCGTGTTTTGGTACAGGTGTTCACTATCACTTACATGTAATGCTTCAAATCATCTAAGGCAAGGTAAATTGAAATATTTCCAAAGGTTAGATTTAACTTAGTGAGACTATTTTACCAAGACTGTCTTTACAGACAGTAGAGTGGAGCAGCTTTGATAGGGCTGATTATAAGTATCTAAAATTATATTTTTATTCTGAATCAACCTCAGAAGAAATCACTCTTTTACATGACTGTAGACAAAGCCTAGACAAGCTGCTCTTGATAATGTAAAAGATAGACTTTGTGAATACTTTTCACAGTCTCCTCTTTAAGACTCATAATTTGGATATCTTGGTCGTAGGTCTCGGTTTTATTTACTTTGTCACAGTGCATTATCTATTGCAGGAAAGTGCTCCCTGTGCTGTTGAATTCCTGGGAAATAACTTTCAATTTTAAACCTTGATCTATAAAGGCTTTTCAGGCAAAATGTTTCATAAATTTGAAACAAAAATAGAAGAAATTTGGATTCAAAAGGATTTTAGAATGTAAGAGTAAGAGTAGTAAGACATATATAAAAACCTACCAATGGGCATTGTAACTCCTCTTTAGAGTACACAGAAAGCCCATTTCAGTAGAATATTATATTGGAATATTCCGGTCAAATTAATGTAAAATATAAAATCAGTTAAAAAAAAAGTTGTGTATATCACTTAAGTCGTATTAAAATGCGACTATTCTAAGAAGTATTATATTAATAGTATTTTATATGGCATATGTAAAGACAAAAAAAAAGGGAAGGAGGAAAACTCCTGATCAGAAGTTGCCAAGAAGAAATCACCCATAGATTTCACAGAACACCTCACATAGCCAGCAACCGTCTGGTGAAGTTAGGAGCCATGTGGAACTGTAAGAAAACTATTCACACTTTTAAAAGTGTTGTGTGGTTTTAGAAGTGGTTTGTTTTTTCTGTAGATTTCTATCACATATTTCACTGAACTTTAGTAATAACAAGGAAGCGTTGTTGCAAACTGCATACTAGAACCTATTTCTTGGGTATACTGGAAGAACATAATGAGTTTGCATGGCCATGTTTTAGTAGCAGAGGGTCTACAGGGTGGTTTCTGTAAGAAGATACCAGAAGCTTCCCGCTACATCTGATGAAGCAAGCGCCAACTGGCTCAAAGACAGACCCACCACTGGCCAGGGCCAAGCTATCAGTAATGGTGGTAGCACCTCTGGGATAACAGACTTAAAAAGGAGGGGGGGGGGAAATAGGGTAGAAATACAGCCAGGGAATATGTGAGAGGAACATCCCTGCAGGAACTCAGGCTTAGTGAAGGAGGAATGAAGAAGAGATTCTCCAGGGACCAGAGTCGAGATTCCCCTGTAGTCTGTGGTAAAGGCCATGGTGAGGCAGCTATGCAGCACATGGAGGTCAGGTGAAGCAGATATCCACCTGTAGCCCCTGGATGACCCCATGCTGAAGCATGTGGATGCCTGGAGGAGACTGTGACTTTGTGGAAAGCCTGTGCTGGAGCAGGTTCCTGGCAGGACTCATGATCCCATGAAGAGAGGAGCCCATGCTGGAGCAGGTTTGCTGACAGGTCTTGTGACCCTGAAGGGGACCCACTCTAAAGAATCCTTTCCTGAAGGACTGGACCCCATAGAACAGATCCATGCTGGAGCAGTTAGGGAAGAACTGCAACCCATGGGAAGGACTCACACTGGAGAAGTTCATGGAGGACTGTCTCATGTGGGAGTGACCCCACACTGGAGAACGGGAAGAGTGAGAAGAGTCATCCCCCTGAGGAGGAAGAAGGAGCAAAGACAATGTGTGATGAACTACCTTAGAATGAACTACTGAAAACACTCCAGTGACACTGTTCAAGGGTTCTGCAATGTCTATAATAAAAGCTTAGGTAACTGTCTCTATAGTTTTCTTCTATTACAAAAAAAAAGTGAAGAGAAAAATGCTGTTATAGTAGGAGAAAATTCTTCTGGTTGTTTCAGAGGTCTGCCTTAGGATAAGACGTAACACACCACTAAGATTCAATTTCCATTACTGTCAATAAAAGGAAATCTATCAGATTAGCGCAGATGTAAATGTTTATAGCTTACTACTTGAAGAAAACCCAAAAGTCCACCTGAGTTTAGTGTAAGGAAGGCCTGCCTACAGATCCCTGTCTCTGACTCTTCCTACAGGCTTATCCAGAGTTTATGACATTAGTCCTACTGCTCTTGAGATAAGACCTTTTTTTCATTCCTGGCTGGGAAGCCCACCAAGATCTATATATTTATGATTAATATATTTACATTGGTTGAAGGGTGTGTTGTAAGAGAATCTGTGTTCTCTATGCTAATAGAGCTCTTGTCATGCTCACTGATCCTTTGTTTCAGTGCTCCAGAAGTCTTTCCTATGCAAATCAATTCACAGGGGTACTTTAACATGTAAATCACAATCTGCCTCACATGTGAGGAATCGATGGATTTTAAATTCCTTGTCCGTGGGGAAGTAATGCATGGTACTTATTTAACATACACTACTACACTAGGTGCATCTCCAGGATTTAGTAGCACTCTGTATGAAGTCTAATATAGTGTTCATAGTTTTGGGAGTACAAAAGAGAAGAACCAAAAATCAATGATAAATATATTTCTTTTCCTCTTTTTTGAACCTAAAGTAGTAATCCTGATAAAACATTTAGTGGTCTAGAATTTTTGCTGAGAATATGATACTGTTCTTCATTGTGGAGTGAATGCTTACTCTTATGGGAAAATGTTCCTGAATATTTGTAGCTGAATCCAAGACATTGCACACTAAAAAATGAAGTCTAAAAAATTTTTCAAGTCAGAATAAACTGATTTACCACATGACAGTATGATATGCACAAAACCAGATAAATAAAAGTTAGGCATTGTGAAAATTGTGAAATTTTGAAATTCAAACACAAAAAAATTATCAATTCTAAATAATACGCAACTTGGTGAATTCAAGCACACTGCAGGAGAAGGTGGAGGTTTGTGAGGGAAAAAACAACTGGTATTCAAACTGGTATCAAAAGATAATAAAATTCTGAAGACTATACTTATTAAAATCACAGATAATTAATCGTATGCATGTGTCCATATAAATATGAATGTATAAATATAAATATCTAGGTATAATTTACATTGCAAGATTGTAAGTTAATTTCTTTAAGCACTTAAAATGGAAGGATTTCCTCTTTAAAAATACATACCAAATTATACAATGTGTTTTTTCTGAAGCTTTCCTTTTATCTAAAGAAAAAAATGTGGTGCAGTGCTATTTAGGAGATCAGAAATTAATTTGCAAGTGGAAAGAATCTGACATACCATGCTTGGCAGGCCAGAAGAATGAAAAATATATAGCAGTTTCTGAGAATCTTTATGCAGAAGGAAATTAAGTCCACATAAAACTAAAATCCAAATTATCTTTGAAATTATATATATACACACACACACACACATACACCATTTTCCCCCATGACTCATTCCCACACCCAAAATATCGAAATAGTCCCTCTCATCTGTTAGTGATATGCAACTAAAACCACAATACTGAATTTGCAGATCTCCAGTTCTCTGGGTTGAGAAAACAATATGAATTTTTGCAGACACACTTTGAGGAATGAGAACCAGCTCACTGAACATAAGTATAGAATATGAGGGACTACATCCAAATTAGTCATCTCCCTTTATGAAGAGAAAAAACCCTGAAGTTGCATTATCATCCCTCACTTGTCATACAAGTGTGTCCAAGTATATCAAACATTTTTCTGTTAGGTTAAAGCTATAACATGTTTTAAAAATACTATTTGAAATAAAATTTCAAATTAATAAAATTTCAAATTAATAGGATGAGTAAATTATTATGTTAATCATTCTCTAAAAGCTTCTCTGGTACAAAGAGTTTTTCCACATTTAGCTAAAGACCAAATGTAGAACTTGCATGCATATATACCCTTTCTGAAATTGTTTGAACTTGCACACACGTTTGACGGTGTATTCCTATTTTTTTGCTTTTAGAAGAAACATCCTTGGGATTTTTAGCTCCTCCCTCTTTTCTACATATAACAGCTTTGCATAAATCAATGGGAGCAGTCAAAACTCTCAAAGACCACATTTTCTTCTGTGGTCTAGTGACCACAGATGTCAGATTTATCTCAGCCAAGTTTAAGTCACCACTGAATTTTTCTGTAGCTCAGCTGGTTGTTATAGCCTTCTTTTGTAACCAGTGGTGACAACTAGCTTTTTAAATGCATGATTAACATTAAATATTAAATTCCTGTAGATGAATCAGTGCTGAGAAGTATCTTCTGTTAATAATTGGAAAGAAACTTACTATGCCTGTCTCAGTAATAAAGCAACTGTACATTGCTCACCAAAAGTGACCCAAGGTACAAACTTTTGAGCAGCAATTAGTGCTATCTTGGTTCTTGGCTCTGTTTTGGACTCTTCCAGCAAACTCTCTTTTGCCAGAGAAGTCATTACCTGTACATGATTTGATAGGAGTTAGGCAGTGTGAATTCATCTTGGGAACCAGGCCATGTGTTCTTACCCTGACATACCCATAAACGTTTACATAGTAGATGTCTGTGTTTAGTCAAATGAATCCCACCTAGGGTCTTTCCTTGTAGTTATAGTATCTTAGGCAATAAGGCAATATCAAAATTGCTTAGCTTCCCTGAGCAGTAAAAAACAAAATCAATTCACTCTGTCCAGTCTGTAGGGAATTTTTTTTTGTGAGATCCTTAGTTTGTGCAGCACAACTGGCACTACTACTACTCTAGATAGAGCCTACCTGAAAATATGGCATCTATTAAGAAACAGACTGTTCTTCACCTCAGTAATTGCAGGCATGGGGGAAAATAGAAAGAAATGCAAGATTGCAGCAAAGCAGAAGACATTTAGTGGCATGGAATGGTTGTTATATGTGCAATATGTGATTAGGAAATAACTTGGTGAAAAAGAACGTTAGGGTACAAATAAATTCACAGTTGCCAAGTGTCGTGGGTTTAGCAGCCCCCCTGGGCTGAAATAGTCAGGTGCAGGTAGATTTCTGGAGCAAAGCAAAACAAAAGTTTTAGTAACGCCTCTGCTAATGACATATTTAAGAAAATGGAAGAGAAGGTGTATTGTGCAGAAGAAATTAAGGAGCCATGTGAGGAGGGAGGCAGCAGGCCCCCAAAGTGGGGACCAGGCCCCCCCTCTCCCCTGGCTCTGGGCCAGGGACAGGTGTAGCACTGAAGCCACCCAGACAGGACATGTAACAGAGTGGAGAAGAAAAACTCCAGAGAGAATCTGCCTGCTGGAAATGTATTGCAGAAGAAAATTCCAGCCCAGTGGGGAGCAGAGGAGAACATGAGATAAGAGACTACTCCAAGGTCAGTGTAGCAAACAGAGAGAGCAGAAGGGCACGGGGAGAGCCCTCACCTCTCTCCCTCCAGCAGGCAAAAGGTTGGTAGTTAAAAACCCCTGCCACCTGGAGAAGATTACTCATAAACTGGAGATCCTGAGTTCGATTCCCAGTGGTGCTTCCATAGTGCAGAAATCACCCGGCAGTTCATGAAGGAGCCAGGGCCAGAGCAGAC
>VYXB01008737.1:302073-334978 GCA_013397135.1 Pachyramphus minor
TGAAGCTGTTGTCCTAAAGATGATAGAAGAGAAACTTTACAGTGCTACAGAATTGCTTCAGAAAGAAGAAACTCTCTCCTCCTGGACTGATACAGGGGGGGAGAGATGTTTTTGTAAATACCTAACATTTTCTTCATAAGAGAAGCAAGCCTAATTAGAATTGTTGTATATATATATATTATTCCTTAGTCTTTATCCTGCTAGTAATAAATCTTAATATTATTCCCCCACATCAAGCCTGTATAAAAACTCTCTCAACTTGCAGCAATTGTATGGGGGGAGAGTTTGAAAAAAATTGGTCCCTAGTTAAACCCACGACATTAGAATGGTGTCAGAAGTGGGATGCCAGAGAACAGCTGCAAAAATTTTGAGATAACTCCCAGGTAAACCCATGACACCAAGTTCTGGCTGCTCCTGGCATGACATTTTTCTCTCTCTTTAACATGACAGTTCATATATACCTGTGATTAAACAATAAAACGCATAGCATTTTCAAATAAACAGCTTGAAGACAAGTGTGACATCCAGTGGAAATTTAAGCTTTGGTGGTGATGCAGTATTTCAAAATGTTTGAGAATCAATACCTGAAAATACTTATCTTAAATTTGTTGTTCTATTTAATGTGCCATCCAACTCTTATGATGTATGTCAGTTTCTTCATTTATCATTTTTACAGAACTATTCCAGTGCTGACTGATTCTGTTTGGTTAGACCCTGCTTAAAAGCACAATAAAATGATTTTGTGTGCCTTTTCCTCTGATATTTATGGCAAAGTTATAATGTTAGTAAGCCATTGTTTTTCCATGGATGTTTAGTTGTTTCCTTTCTGCTGTAAGAGAAAGTTGCAGAAGATTTGATAATACTGCTGAAAATTCTATTTTTTGCCCTCCATTAGAGTTCTTCAGAATTTGACTTTATTAGGACACCTGTTTTGCGTTAAATTCATTATGCTTTTTAAAAGTGACTTGAAAGAGTACCTATGTACATTTTCAATTTTCTTGTAGAAATGTCCACACCCTCATGTATCCAAAATGAAGCGAAAAATACAATGGTGAATTATCATTCCTTCCACTTCTAGGCAAATCCTAACTGCTTGCAAATTAACCTGAAAGAAACGCTGTGGGTTTTGAAATTACTTAAAGGGTCTTTGGTAGGTGAATTTTAGTGTATGAAAAGGTGATGACAGTACAAAGAAGTAATTTTTATTCATGATCTTTAAATGCTCTTAATATTTTCAAAATAAGTTTCACAGTTTCAGTGACCTGGTAGAAGGGTTTTGTTTTGCTTTGTTTGCTTGTGTTTGAAGGTTTAGACAATATAAGGTCAATAAGGGACTTGTTCTGACTCTGTACCCCTTCATTTCTGTTGATAATAGCAGTATTGAGACTTCTGTCCTTTACAGTAGATTAAATTGGGATTTTAAGATCACAATATAGCATGCACACAATTTCTGAGCCCGTGTTTTTCATGTTTACATCTTCAAAAAAGAATATGTTGTATAGTCTCCGAAAGACACAGAGGGCAAAGGAAATGCCATCCAAATAAATACATGCCAAAGTATATTTACAACATCTTTCAAAGAGATGCTCTAGTTATTCTTATGTACTTTTTAGATTAATTCTGTTTGTGTTTGCTTGTATATACCTGGGAGTTAAGGGAGAGTAGTATGCAAAAAGAGGAGTTTGTTTCTGTTGTCATAGTTTTGATACCTATTCATCAGTCCATAAACTTTGCCTGGTTTTGATTTTATTTTTTTGAGCTTCTAGAAATCATTGTACAATGAGAATATATGTGTTTGTGCATATTTACTTATTTGTGTATGTTTTAGTAAGGGGATTATTTTGCCTGGGCAGGCCTGAGGACACCTGCTTGCTGACATGAAAATATCTCTGCACTTTTTGCTGCCAGCATGGGGCTGGACTGTATTTCTGTGAAAATAAGATCCTTACTATTTATATTTGCCAGATCTCACAATTCAATAATAGTATCACCTTATGTAACTTGGAAACACAATACTTTTTTGGGTGAACAAAGTGCTATTGCATCAATAAAACCAGTAAAAGTGCTGTTCATTATAATTTAATGAATGAGGAATTTAAAATCCATCAGATTGTCGTGTGTGAGACAATAACGTGATTTACATGTTAAAATGCCCCTGTGGGTGGATTACCATAGAAAAGATCATTACATAGTAGGGCTGTTTTTCCCCTTCATCAAAACCTCTTTTAAAATGTCTCTTAGAGAAACAAGTGAAGTGAAAACAGTCTTGATTATATATCTCATTTCATTTCTCTTGTCTTTAAAAATCAGAGAAGTTGAAGAGCACAATAACAAAGAAAAAAAAGGAAAGCTTAAGAAATAGGAGTAAAAATCCTTGACAAACTGTAAACAGTTATGGAAAGAGGAGGGAAAGGGTGGAGCAGAGAATGTGAGGAATGTATTCAGAGTTTATCAATACATTACTTAAGTTTGTAAAAGCAGAATAGGCCAAAAAAAAATTCTGTCAAAACAAAAACTGGAGAGATTGTTCCAAGATCAGATGCTGTCATGTGTATGAGGTCAAAAAAAAAGAAAATTTTTTTTCTACAAACTAGTTAATTCTAAGAGTGCATTTTTCTTTTTCACTTATATATTAACAGTACAAGAACAATAAGCTTGCACAGTTAGACAAAAGAGGACTTAAACTATATAAACTGTAGTTTTGGATTTCACTAAAGCTTTCAATACCGTCTCTCTTAAGATCCTTCTGGAGAAAATGTCCAGCCCACAGCTGGATAAACATGTCATGTGGTGGGTGACCAACTGGCTCCGAGGGTATTAACGAATGGGGTAACATCAGACTGGTGACCTGTCACTAGTGGGGTTCCACAAGGCTCTATCTCAGGCCCTGTGCTCTTCAACATCTTCATAAATGACTTGGACACAGGACTGGAAGGGATATTAAGCAAGTTTGCAGTTGACACAAAACTGGGAGGAGCTGTTGACTCCCTTAAAGGTAGGGAGGCCCTGCAGAGAGACATCAGTGAAGGACTGGGCAATCACCAGCCATATGAATTTCAACAAGGGAAAGTGTCAGATTCTGTACCCGGGGTGGGGCAACCCCAAATGTACATACTGATTGGAGAATGAGATGATGAAGAGCAGTGCCACAGACAGGGACCTGGGGATCCTGGTTGATGGCAAGTTGAATCTGAGTCAGCAGTGCCCTGGCAACCAGGAGGGCCAACCCTGTCCTGGGGAGCATCAGGCAAAGTGTCGCCAGCTGGTTGAGGGAGGGGATTGTCCTGCTCTGCTCTGCGCTGGGGCTGCCTCACCCTGAATATTGTGTGCAGTTTTGAGCACCACAGCATAGGAAAGATATTAAGCTGTTAGAAGAGAGTCCAAAGGAGGGCAACGAAGATGGTGAAGGGCCTTGAGGGAAAGCCATATGAGGAGTGGCTGAGGTCACTTGGTCTGTTCAGCCTGGAGAAGAGGAGACTTAGGGGAGACTTCATTGCAGTTACAGCTTCCTTGTGAGGGGAAGAGGAAGGAGGTGTAGGCATTGATCTCTTCTCTGTGGTGAACAGTGACAGAACCCGAGGGAATGTTCTGAAGTTGTGTCAGAGGAGGTTTAGGTTGAGTGTTAGAAAGAAATTCTTTACCTAGAAGGTGTTTGGGTGACAGACCAGGCTCTCCAGGGAAATGGTCACAATACCAAGCCTGAAGAATTTGACAGTGTTCTCAGGCATGTGGTGTGACTCTTGGGAATGGTCCTGTGCAGAGTTAAGAGTTGAATTTGATGATCCTTGTGGATTCCTTCCAACTCAGCACATTTTGTGATCTGTGATCCTTAGTCCTGATATGAAGTTTATATAAGACTATGATTGAAAGAAGGTTTCAGTGTAGCAAACTCTTACCCACCTTAAATTTTGTATCTCATAATTCCAGAATAAGTGCTTTTGCATGACAGACAAATGCTAACACTGACACTTCCTGGAGCTAGAATTTCCATGTGTTAAGCAAGTCGACGTATATATGGCTGCATGCATGCAAATTTAATCCTTGGACCTCCACAGAACTGATCCTGTAAAAGCATCCAGGCAAGTGTCTATACATGCTTTTTGGATACAAACAGAGAACAATTTGAAAATTAGGCTATGAAGATCTAAATTTCCTCACAGGTTCTTCCTCAGTATTTTGTGGCAAAAATGCACATGTTGGTAGTTTTTGATTTTCAGCATGGCTACAATGTTTTATTTGTTGTATTTTGTTTTTTCAGAAAACGGATTGCAGTGCCTTTTCTATGATTTACATCCATTTCCTCTAGTGAAGCAATACAATGATACTTCGTAGCATGGGATCAGCTTGAACAGTCTCCTAACTGTAGCTTGTGGACTGCCTATGACTTGCAATATAGCCTTGCTTTATCTATATAGATTGCTGCTGATGACATAATCCAGCCTTCTTACTTTTTTTTTCTCCTTATAAGTCCTATTAAAAATAAAAAAGCAAAAATATCAGATGTGAGATGATTTCTTTACATTAAGTTTTGATGAAAATGATGGCTACTGTGTGTAATCATTAATTAGTTGTTACTGGTCAATGTGAGCTGAAGGTGATCCATGGGACAAATTCTATGTTTAAACACATCCCACAATGACGTTTCTGGAAACCTTATCTTTTCAAAATTAAATTGAAGCTGACAAAATGTCTCTGTGTTGGCTGCCACAAATTCCTAAAGCCTCTAGCTGCTGATACAGAGATTTTTTTGAGATTGTATATTCTTCAGGCAAGTTTAATAAAAACATTCTGGTTTTGTATAATCAATCTTTTTGTCTGTGTGTTTGCTCTGATCCAAAACCTATTAAAGTCAATTAGAGTGACTGTGTAAATGAAATGATGCAATGATAATGCAAGAGTCATTGTGCTGTGACTTGCATTAAGCTCTAAGCCAACTTCTTGTAACTCTGCTATTTCCATAAACCTCAGCAGATTTGGACTGACCGAGTGATCATTCAGTTAATGAAAATGTCATACTCTATCTGTTGATAAACCTCTCTGTGAAATAGTTTCTAATATTACAGAGCTTTTTCCATGTCTTTGTCTCTAATGCTCCTTCTGTTTGTCGATTGTTAGTGGTCTGTATTGAGCAGTACTGATATTCTTTGACTTGTTATCAAGCAAAAATTATACTGAACATATGAAATTATTATTATAATCATATTGAAGACATAAGAAATGAATAAATCTTTATTATACTGCTTTGTTTCAGTACATATAAACTTTGTCTAGTACATGCTTAGGGAAAAATGGGGTGGGTTTTTTGACTCTCATTTTGAAGAAAATAATGGAGTTAATTTAAATTGATTATTTCTATGCTTTTTTTTCTTGAAATCTGACATTTCTTCCTAGAGGAAAATGAAATATATACATGGATGGAGAAAGAAAAAATAGCAGAAGATAAGAATAAATTGGATTATGAAGATGGATGTCAATTAATTTGCTAAAAGACTGCAGGGATGTCTGACAAGACCACTGTTACCATGACAGGGTCTCTAGGCTTTTAAAGATGTTTGTTTTTTGTTTATTTGGTTTTATTTTTGCCAGTGTGTTATAGGCAAATCTTTTTCTGTTGGTTCAGCATTGATTTTAACATGAAATCAAAGTGCAAAGAAGGTAGAAGAGTAAATGGCAGCACTGGAACACAGAAGATTGATAGAACAACAGAAAAAAGATAGGGAGTATTCGAAAGAAGGCTGGATTTCCATTCCTTTCACAGAATATACTGAAAAACTTCTATTCTTTGGTTTCTCTTCTTAGTTTATTCTAGACCATCTTTAGTGCAAAAACCAAAAAGCAGACAATGGCACTGTTATCCTGGGGTGGTAATGATAACTAAAGTTCCCTAAAAAGTAAGAATGAAGAATAAGTTGCCAAATGAATTAAATGCTTTATTAAAATAGATACCCAGCTTTTCTCTCAGAACTACTCATCAGATCAGTAATATAATAGTGTAATAATGCACACGCTCGTCCCATTGTAAGAGCACATTGCTCTGGTTGCTCTAGCAGTCCTGTAAACTTGCCTGGACAGGTATGCATGTTCTAATTCAGTCATTCACCATCCTTTTTATTTGTTTGATCCAATTTTCCTGTATTTCTTTTCAGCAACGCTTTTACTCCTGTCGTGTAATTTTCTAAAATGGATGTTGTTGACACAATCTTACTTGCCTTTTATTTTTTTTTTAATGCAAAAAGGCTTTTTTTGACTCCTGTGAAAGTAAAGTTATCCCCTACCTTCATATACTTGAAAATTGAAAATCATTATATCTTCAGATCTTTCTGTGATCTTTAGTCTCACTACAGTTCACTTCAACATGCTTAAGGCTTCTAACCCCATGTTCTTTACATACCAAGGCAAAGATCAAAAGTCGTGCAAGCAGATCTTACTCATCTCATATACTTCAGACAAGGAAAAGTTAAATATTTGGTCTGAGCTAATGCTACCCTCTGGAGCCAAAACACTTTCTCTCCAGAGTGCCTTCTCCCATTCCAACAGGTTTGGACTAGTTGGTCTGAATTTCACCTTTAATTGTGAGTTTCACTTCTTTAATGATGCTTATTTCTTTTCTTTAACTCTGAAATAAAACTTCAGTTAGATGTGTGATTAATAGACAGTTACATCTAAGTGAGAAATCCAAATCCCATTGCTTAAGAAGAATTTAACTCCTCTTCAGGCATGTATCCACCATAAAGTTAGTGGGGCTAAGATTCCTCGTAATTTCCCAGTCAGGAGCTTTTGTCCCAGTGTTACAATTGTCCCAGGAAAAAAAATTCCTCAGATTTATCAACCAGCGGCAGAATGCTTAGGAGCACCTCGCAGTACTTGAGAGTCTTATTTCTTTTTGATGGAAAGTGCAAGCTTCGCTCTCTTTAGAATCTTTTTATAAATTACATTCAAGAGATTCTAGGGTTCCACTGAAAGTACTGTTAAAAAAATATTAGAACAAGACAGTGCACTGTATATTACTTTCAGTAATAATCTTGATTCAAACTGGGTAAAATAGAATGCTGCTAGCAGAATTTTTGCCTTCATAATGAAAGACCATCTCTGCTTGTCTAGTACTGCTGGTGTGTTAATACAAAGGAGTCACTCATTCATTCCTTTAATAAGCATCATGTCTGAACATGAGACACTAGAGTCACAATGTACATATTATTTAAATTTGTCTTTATGATACTACTTACATTTGCCTGTTATCAAGAAAATAACACGAAAATGAAGACACAAGTGAAATATGCCAAAGATTCAAAATATAAGTCAGGACATTTTTTGGCAATGTAGCAAATTTGGGCTAATTATTGTACAGTGCCAAAGGCATTCTCATCAAGATCATTATGAAATTCTTGTCTCCTGCTTTCCCATTAATTTACTTTTTCCTCTGCATAGTTTCTGTTAATGTCACTGTGACTCTGTTTTAATGGAATCTGAAAAAAACCAAAAACCTGACCCACACCTCCTCATGAGAAATGCTTGAATATGCTGTGCAAAACTCTTCAAAATTTTCAGTGTATGGGTAGAATACATGGTTGCAACATCTTTGAAAGTGATTATTGCCTTTACTCAAATTCATTTTTGTGGTAGGAGTTACCCCTATCTCTATCTTCCTCATATTTCTTCCTTTAGGAGCACTGAGGATCCTGGAAGAGCAAAGAAGGGACAGTCCATACATCTAACAATGCTGATTGTTTTTTATTTATGTGGGATAATTGTACAACCATAGCATAGCAGGTTGGGGACCCCAAGGATCATCTGGTCCAAACTTTTCTCATAAAAACTTGGTTTAGACAAGATGCCCCAGCACCCTGTCCACCTGAATCTTAAAAGTGTCCAGTGCTGGGCAATACACCACTTCCATGGGGAGTTAATTCCTATAGCCGATTGTTCTCATTGTGAATAATGTTCCTCCTTTGTTCAATCAGAATCTCCTCAGGACGAACTTGTACCTATTACACCTTGCCTTATCCGTGTGACTCCTTGTAAAAAGAGACTCTGAAGATAATTGGTCTTCTGGTTCTCATGCTGGGAAGCAGCTAAGGAACTTTTGTTACTGCTTCGATTGTCCTGGCTTGTTCTTTCTCTGGTTGCAATGGAGTTGCCAGTTTGGACCTCTCCCCCTGACTCAGTTTAAAACCTGCCTCACTGAATTGGCCAGACTGTTACCACAGATTCGCTTGCAATCCATCGTAAGATAGGTAAAAATATAACACTATCTTTTCTGCTTTTTGGAGTGGAGACCAAATTTAATTTACCCCTATACAATATTTACCATGTATAGAAAACATATAATGATTAAGTTAGCATGCTCTGATACAGAAGAGAGAAATAGGGGAAAAAAAAGATATATTTTATGTACCTAAAATGTATCTTCCCTGAGTTAATATATTTTAAAACATCACACTTAGTAATAAAACAAGGATTTTCATTTTACTTGTCTCCTAATCAGCTATCAGAAGAAACTCCCAGAAGCTTTTGTGTTGACATTCAAAGGCTTTGTAGGCTGTTAAAGCTGCACATACTTCTATAGAAGACAGAAATTTTATGCCTTACAAGCCAAGATTTTTCTGGTGCCAACTGGGGCGAACTGTACAGTTGCTGTGTGAGATATCTGTAATAAAATTTTACTCACCTGGGGAGACAGTTGAACCACAAGTTTCTATCCTTCTTCTGTCTGTGTTGCTCTATATGTGATCTCTAGTGTGTCTTTTTTTTTTTCTGTAGACATAAGCATAGCTTACCAAGGAGGTATCTTCAGCAAATATTTTAGAACAGGCTAATACAGTTTCTATCTCAGTGTTTCTTTGGAATTGAATTCCAGGTTTCTGAGTGACATGAAAGAAAACAAAACCATTTTGTTTCCATGAATCAAATAAATGAAATACACAAATTCATATGAAACTAAAATAGAGGCAACTAAGGTTTCCTCATGCCTCAAACTCTCCTTAATTTCCTTTTGAGGGAAGACTTCACAGCAGCAATTTTGGATGCACAGATGAAATGCAAGAATAATTTCATTTGACTGTTGAAATAAACCAGCACTGACATGTATTAGGGTGGAAAAGCATAGAGGCAGATTGTAACCATATCTTACTTAACATCTAGAATGACTCTGCAAACAAATGAATGAACAAACAAAAGCATTGTTTGTGATTTTCTGCACTGTAGTTCAAATCAAAGTCCTTCTTAAATTTTATGGATGGAACCATTTATGCCACTGGGAATTAGTTTTAATTTAAAAAAATTGTCCTTGAACTGTGTTGGGATGGATCACATATCACAAACTATTTTTATTTTTAAGTATTCTAAATACAGTTGGAATGATAATGACTTATAGGTATAAACACTTTTCATACAGAAGGATTAAAAATGCATTTAATAAAATGAACATATAAAATAGCTTCATAAAGGGCAGACACATAATCACATTTCTGTTACAAGTTCAGTAAATACTTAACAGTCCAAAGCACCACCACAAAAATACATAATGGGGACCAGAGAAGATTATTGTACCTAATTAAAAAACTGCAGCAGGGGCTCTGGTTTGTATTTAATTACTTATATTGGAATTTTCTGCTCTATTCTACCCTGGTTCTTGTACAGCCCTCACCTGGGCAATAGGTGAGTATATCCCAGAAGATCATTAATTGATGTGACTACCATTTGTCACATCTTATTCTGACTCCTTTCTTTCAAGTGGAAAATTCTCTGAAGTTTTTTGATCTAGGAAGATGCACATGTTTACATAACTCATGCTCGAGATAGCATGGATATTTGTGACTGAAAGTAAGATCAAGCTAAGTCTTACTGGATTTGAAATGGCAGCTGCTGAAACTCATATAATGATCATAGTATTTGGGAATTTCTGTGCTTTGAGAGGGAACCACAGACAGCTTTACACAAACATATTGTGTTCCAGAGTAGAGCTGCTGTTTTGTTTACTGGTTGATTTTATTTTGCATTTGTTTTGTGTGTATGTGTGTTGGTTTTATGTACTATTTCCTTATTTGCAGTAGCATAGGGATTTCAGTGTGCAATAATACAGTACGATCCATTGGTATTTACTTCGTAGGAATATATGAACTATGGATAATCACGGCTGTTAGTTGAATTCAACAACGCTATAAATTTTGATTATGACAGAACAAAAATAAAAAAGAGACTAGAATGACCGCATATTACTATTTTTCTTATTTTTAGTTTCATTTTACAATGTCCTTTATAGATCTAAGAATTTTTGAAAAGACTTTCATATTCAACCATATTGACTTGCACTGTTTCTATGAGTAACTAAAAAAACCCTAATTTACTGGAATAGAATGGCTAATTATAAGAATTTCCTTAGTGCCAGCAGTATTTTTTTATTTTTTTACTTCATCTTTAGTTCGTAGTTAGATATTTGTGACTATAAGGAATCTATCAAGAAATGTGAAACTACTTATTACCTTTTCTCTCATAAGATGGTAATTTGAGAAGCTTCTGAGGGAGCAATGGAAAAAAAAGGAGAAATTGAAAAGGGGTGCTGGAGGATACAGAGAGATATCAGGCAGATCTGGAAAGAAAGACTTGATAAATAGATTTTATGAGATAAATGGAGTAACATGAGAAGAAAAAGATCTCATTAATCTCTCATGTTTTTCTCCCTTTACAGACTGAGCACTAAAACAGAAATAATGCAGCTGTTTTGAGATCAGCAGTTTTGTTTCAAACAGAAGTCTGAGAAAACAGTTCAGTGAGCACTAGAGTATTATAAGGATAAGGATGTAGATTCTCCCTTAGCTCAGCCTTTCAAATTATTCCAGCCTTCTGTGATTGCTCGTGAAAGGATAAGAGAGGCAGGACTCCCAGACCCATAAATCATTTAGGAAAGTCAATTATATTAAATTTAAAAAGGGGGGGGGGCACCCAACGCTCCCTGTATTGCAGTAATTCTGCTCCATTGCTGATTTACTATATTGTGGCTTTAGGATGAGTCCTGCACACTGTTTTGAATGTGACCATTTGATGAAATGTACAGTAGGAGGGACTTTTCTTTCCTTTGCATGCAAAAAATATATGCAAAAGTTTTTCATCACTTTTAAAACCAATCAAACTGTAGTGGTAAACATAATGGATAAAATTTATTTAAGATTACATTTAAAATTTCCAAATTTATTTAGAAGTGTCTGTCTTTAACAGCAATTCAAAGGTCAAGCAGAAACTAAGGATGGATATATACATTCTGATGATTTTGTCTAAATTGTAGATACCTATTCCATTTTTACTTTGTAAAGTGGATTATGATGTCCTTCAGAACTGCTCCCCCCTCTTTTCCATCCTTCTCTGCAGTTACCCTGGGAGTCATCCAGATTTCAAGACTCTTTTCAAGGTCAAAGCTAATCACAACCACCTTACCCCTCTCCACTGCTTACAGTATCTACACTGTTTGTTCTTTGCCTCAAAGGCATATAAAGCTTTCACAACAGAAATTCTCACTGGCTGCTCTGCTCCGAGCTCAAGTACCATGACACTGTTGACAGAAGTATGTGTTGGTTAGCGTGTTTGGAGGATGGCTGGTTACTGGGGCACAGTCTGAACTGGCTCTAGCAGGCCAGAGGAGAGATGTGGTCCTTGAGCTGACTCTTCTTTCTCTCTATTGGTACTGTTGGAACATCTGCAGCTACAATAGACCTGGTATGTGGACTTTGAACAGCAAGGTTTCAATAGTCCTTCCTATTTGCCTTTTAATGGACTATATCCACGGTTCTCGAATGAAGACTGAATTTCGTGGCGGAGCTGCAGGCAATTCAAGAATCTTGGTCCTTATATTGTACAAGTAAGCTCACACTTTGTGCTAGTGAGAGGCATAAATCAGTGTATTTTGTCCTTAATGCTCCTCAAAGTTGTGTTACAATGATTTCTAAGTGAGGAGGCTCATATAAAGATTGTGAACTGGGTTTGACTTGATTTTTGAAATACAATAGGGACTGGGCTAAGCCAAAGAGTGAGATCCTTTTTGGATGGGAACTGCAAAGAGTTTGTGTTGTCTCACGAAGGAGAGCAAGAAACAGGATAATAATGTTCAGAAAATATGTGAAGAAAAACGTCTAAAAGACAAGGAATTAATGAAATTTTATGAGATGAAAACAAAACAAATTAATTCTAAGAAGTCTCAGAATTATCTATAGATTTTTAGCAAGAAATGTATGATTTTTCTAATAATCAAAACATGCAAATCTTTAAAATAGAGTCAGTTCACTGAAAAATGGTCTTAATTTGTTGCTTCCTAGAGAAATATTTAAAAAAACCCCAAATCTGTAATAACTGAAAAACACTGAATTGAATCAGGCTTTGAGTCTGAGCAGAGAACTGCATTCAGACTGTGGTAGACTGACTGCATCAAATTTAATTCAGAGCATTTAATATATACTTTTTTCCTTGTTCCCTAGTTTTATGTATCTTCTCTACAGACATTTGAATGAATACAAAATATGTCATTCATTTCAATCAGAGAGACACAAGAGACAGTTGCTTCAGTGCTGCTCTCTTTTACTCTTAAAAAGAACAACTGTCTGATGCAGATTCTCATCTGGCAAGTGTATTCTTATTCTTAAACGGTGTTATCACACTCATCCTCTCCTCTCCCTTTCACATTGATCTTTAGAATAGACAGAATGTCTTAACCTCTGGAATTTATCACAATGGCTTTTCTTGCCTTTATCAATTCTAGTGGGTTGAGCTCTCTGTATCTGCATTAAGATCTTTCCTATCTTCTTGCTTTTCTCACATTTCAAGAAGTCTGTCTAGTTTCAAAATACTTGTTAGAAGACATCTATAAATGTTTGTGGGTTTCTAGTATGAAAGAGAAGTGACTACACTCTCTGGAAATTAAAATTATGTCTCCAAAGGCAATAGCTCTTCTTCAGAAAACCAAGATGTCTAAAGAAAGACTATTATCTCTGACCTGATCCCATCCCTCCCATGCAATTTACTCTTTTTATTATCTCTTCAGATTTTATCACATTTCTGACAGAACATTTAGTGTTATTTAAATGCAATGACACAAACATTGCTAATCTGGTTTCCCTTCATTGCATACTTGCTGTCAACAATGGTTTTATCACACATCAAAATCTAATTGAAATGGCAGTGCTGCATGTAGTCATCCAATAATTATGAAATAAATAGACTAAAATTTCAAATGCATTTGAAAAAAAACACCTACAGTAATATAAACAAAATAAGGTAATTAAAGAGCTCTGCCTATGATTTTGAATTCCTTTTAAAAGCATGATTTATCTGAATACATCACTTTTAAGCTCCAGAGGTAAGTTACTATGCCTTTGTTCCTATATTACAAAAATAAGACTGACTGGATCGAGTTAATATGGAAAATTGTTCTAGTAAATAGTACAAAAAAGCACTTCATCATCACACCACCAAAATATGCTTTGCTTTCTCTTTAGAGAACTCCTGCAGTAATACACACATGACAGTTAATAATAGATTATAAAAAGCAGTGCCCTTTATCATCTGAACACCAAATCTTTAGAGGCTTGCAAATAGAACAGTCTGTTCAGTGGTTGTCGAAATGTGACGTCAAAGGGTTGTTCTGCTTCTTATTTGAAATGTCTTCATGTTATTCTAGATACTCCACACCGTATCTTAGAAAAAATCAGGGTTGTGAATTGTAGTCCACAGACTACAGGGTTTTGCCTTAATGCAAACCATGCAGCAGTAGCATATTTAAACTTTTGGAAGAAAGGGTAACAGAGCTCTCAAAATAAGCCCTGGTCATGAATGTATATATAGCCCTGTGATGGGTTGGCATAGCAACTATTTCTTAGAACTCTTGCTGCCTAAGTAAACAGCTAAAGCACTGAGAATGTCTCAGCTAAGCTGTGTCCATCTGTAGTACAAGCCTGTGTTGTATGTGAACATTTTCTTCCAACGATGAGGATATTTTAGCGGTGCTTATACTGCCAGTGTTGTCAGTGTTTTTATCATAAACCTTAATTTTCTTACTGCTCTCATGACATAATTGAACTAAAGATTCTAATTTAACTTTTTTTTTAATAATCCAGAACAAAGCTTGGCATAAATAGTCTCAACCTAGACACTTTTTTATGTCCTTGGTTTGTGTAACTTTAATAGCTTATTTTTCAGAATGCCAACAAAAGCTAAATGTGAACATAAATTAGTCATGGCAATCATTTAAATGAGTGGCATACCAGATTGCACATATCATGAAAAGCTACTCCATAATTCAGTCTTTTTATGTGTATTTGTGGCAATTTTTATTCAATGTGTGACCCTAATATGTATTTTAAATTCTTACTGCTTAACCTGGTAGTCTTTCTTGACTGCAAGATGTATATCATCTGATCTTGAAAAACAGTTGAAGCTGATGATCTTTTAAATAAAAATTAATTTATGAATAGTTTATAATAAGTTTACAAAATGATTCTTTAAAACGGTTAATCATTTATAATGAAGTCTAACTGAGTCATATGTGTCTTATAATCAGTTCAAACACCTATCAACATGGTTCTAATTATCTGCAGCAGATGGTACTAATGTCCATAATACACTGGTAAACTATTAATAAATACTGTATAGATGGCAATAATCTGCTAATTAGAAGTTATTATAGATAGATACAAGATGTCTACTATTCCATTAGAATCTTTAAAAAATTACTAACCATTTTAGTTAATAAACCTTTGCAAACCATTTATCCATTTCTAATGAATGAAAGAATGTTTCAGTAAGTGAATTCTAAGTGTCTGATTCCCAGAATGGAATGTTAGATTCTCTTTGATGTCGTTTCCCTGAACATCTTTGCCCTGCACCTCTCTCACCAGTGAGCTTGACAATTCATGCTATCAAGGCTCAGGAAAACACTCTCCTCTACTTCTTGTGCTTTCATTTGTTCCTTTCCTAGGAATCTTTTAAGGGGACTATTCTTTCTGCCACTTAGAAAGATGTAATGCATGGGGGAAAGCCCTCAGGTCCAACCAGAGAGCAGGTGGGCACAACGGATAGCAGGAAACCCAAATTGTTCTGCTCCTGCTCTAATGTATTTAGATATGGTATAAGATACCATGACTGTTAAAATGTGTCACTACAGCATTGGCTGTAGTGGCTATGGTATTGTCTTGGGGTGGGATTTGTCTCACTCCACATTAGTCCTTCCTAGTTTCCTTCAGTAGACTGCCTCTGTAGTCAGTAGGGAGAAATAGGTATCTCTTAATAGGCATATGATATCTTAAGAGAGGTGCCTTGGTAGGTTTGATGAGTCTACCTCTGAAATGGCTTAGCTCTCAAGCTTCTGGTGACTACAAAAAGAAGTCACCAGAAAGAAGCTGTATGCTGAACTCTAGAAAACCGAAGGGATGAGAATATGCCATTAATGTGCAATTCAGCCCAGGGTTAAAGTATCTAAGTTATGTGTAATGTATTTATGCACCTATATGTGCACCAGGTGTCTAAACTTCCAAAATACTTGGTAGTGGCCTGTCAACACATTGGTCTGGAGACTGAAGAATAATTATCCTCTGTAAAATAGGTAGAAATATTTCTTCAGATGAACAATCCTAAGGACTTCCTTGTCTGTGTCAGTTAAGTAGCCAGTAACTGTAACAGGATTTTGTGCTTCTACATCACATGTAGGTGCTTACATTTTCAGACAACAGAATTTAGAGAATCTGAATTTTGCCCCTCAAATAGCAGGCTTCAATGCAAAAATAATCTGTGTTGACTTGTGAACAAAATAACCAGTTATAGTTGTGACTGAGGTCTGTTCCAAAGCCTGTTGGGATGTCGTGTGATTTCATTGCCCTTTATCAAGTACTGTGATTAAAAGAAGAAGATGTCCTGTAGCCTAGCCTCTCTTTCACCATAAGCATTACAAAGCTACTTCTACAATCTCAAATATCTTGGCTTAGTGCAGCACTGCCACAGAGCATGCAATGTCACTGCATTACGGAGGAACAGGACATTATTCCTGTAGGGCTTCAGTTTATACCTGAGGGAATTTATTTTTACTGACCTTGGGTTTATGATTCAAATGACTTTATATATGATGCTATCTTGGGTACTCAGCTCATCTGGGCAGTTCTTTTATTCTTGGGAAGCAGACAAGGCTTCTCCCACAGCATCTGGCTGTCCTGACAGAGTGTGACAGAATGATAGATGCAGGCATTTGTAAATCTGTGTCTTGTATCATTTGTTCTTAGATATGTTGTAGCCTCTACCTTGAAACTGCACGTAGCTGATGCTTCTGTCTCTCTGCATTTTCAACATTAATATCAGGCTAGGGATTTCACATTCCTGCTAAGTTGCTGTAGTTGTGCACTGCAAGGCTGCTCTGGATAAGAAATCAGCAATGTGTTTGTCAGTCTCTCTCATGCTTACACTTTGCAGTTTCAGTAGCATACACTAAAGGCTTTCTGTGACTGACAGTGTTTTTTAAAAAACACTCCCAAGTGATTAATGGGTACTTGCTACTGGAATAGGTTTTCCACCTATGACCATAGTGTTCAAACTTTTTGCATGCAAACACAGTTATAAGAAATTCTTTTATATTTTGACTTATTTGTATTTGGGTGATGCTAGTAATCCCAGACTTGACAACTGCAGGTGGTCTCTTCTGTAAGAGTACCACCCTGTGTCCCATCTCACTGGCATCCAGTGACAGCAGTTTCTTTGTTCACATCCCTGTATTGATACATTTAATGGCTATGTTTTACTGAACTATTTGGCATACGACATCTTTCAGCTGTAGCTTCAAAGATTTGCACATGCAGGTTGTTTTCCCCTCCCTTTTAAATGCATTATATAATTATTAGTAGCATTTGGGTAATTAGTATCTTAAGTAAAGACATTTCTCACCTTGTATTTACTTTCTCAGATTTCAGGGTGTTGGGAAAAAAAGGACTGTTCTATGTGACCTGTACTGCACTGAGCATTACTCATCATGAAGTCATCTTGTACTTATGCAGTTTGTGACTGATTTCCCTTATTTCTGTATCATGAAAAGGAACTTATGATTGGTGTCTGCTATACCCTCTACAATAGTGTGTCTGTCTAACATCAGCTATGATATAGTTGGATTAATTTTCATTCCAGGGAACATCCTCAGACAATTGGGATACACTTCTGCTGTGCAGAATGTGGTGACATAGCCATTTCTGCTGCTCAGGAATACTTGCCAATATCTATCTTGCATTTTAGAATTTGGCACCAGGTCTTTTTCCTGTAATTTTTAGTTTTTGCTTTTGCCAAGACAGGCAATATATCATGACTGTAGACATTTGGCAGTGAGCACATTTTGTGTTTTATTCAAATAGCTTGAGTCTACACAAATGTGCATTTTGCCTGACATTTCAATATCTACCACACTTCTTAGCCAATGCTTTCTCTGACTTTCACAAAGATGTCTTTATCTATCACATCCTTATTTGCTGCTTTTGTAAATTTTTTTTTTTCTTCTAATGCACTGGACATTTTGAAAGACAGGTGCTGTTCCAACACTGTTTCAGCTATCTTTGTATGTAACATAGAAGAAGCTATTTCAGCTTTTCTAAAACATCATGCTAACCTTTAGTAAACAAGAAGTACAGTGGGTTTGCCTGCTCCATGTGTTTGGTGTTTCTTTGTTTTCAAATTTTGATTAGACTGTGAATCACTGCTCTCTGCCTGAACTCTAGCAAATTTTTTAATTAACTCCTTTTATCTGAAAATGGTATTCCTGTGTCAAACAAGATGGTTGAAATTCCAACATTGATAGTTTTCTTTGGTTTTGTGCTAATTTTTCTTATTGAAAATATCACCATATAATTTTAAAATAAGTTAGCTTGACTGCAGGCTCTTTTGCTTATGCAATGCTAAGAAAATCTTCATGTAGTGAACTTGCTACCTGTCCTTAAATTGCCTATGTTTTTTATGGTCTTGTTTTTGCAGTTGATGGTAGTCCACATTATGTAAACCATTTATTTTTCCTAATTTCCACTGCATTACTGTGATAAATATGCAAAAAAAAAAAAATCCTGGGTATCAATACTTCCTTTTATGACTTAGCAGACTGATTTCGCTTTATGACAACACTTGCATATGTCATAATATGCCAAGCATTTCCACCACTGAGCTTTCAATTCTTCCTTGTAGCCTTAATACTTCTATGAGTTATATTTGATTGTTTGGGAAGTTTTCTGTGTTTCTTCCTTATTTCTATACTTTCTCCATGCATGTCAGAAAATGACTCATCTATCTGCTCCACAAAAGCTCTGCACTTGGTTGGGCTTAATCTTTGGATTACAGATACCTTTTGTTTTCTGTAGAGCCTCTTTGGTATTCCTGAGCATTTACATTTCAGCTGCTCTATCTCTCATCTCTAATACTGGTTTGTCATAGGTTAAGTAATCTTCTTGTGTTGAGTTGACCCCACCTGGCACCACCCAGGCATTCACTCACCCCCAAACCTCAGTGGGATGGGGGTGAGAAACAGAGAGCAAAAAACCATGCAGGTAAAGGTAAACACCGTTTAATAAGTGAAGGGAAAAATCCCAAGGAAAACATGAGGTGATGTAAAGGCAATTACTCACTACCTCCCACCAGTAATTTGATACCTAGTTAGTCTCTGCCTCTGAATCACAGTGGAAAAACTCCCTCCTCCACAGTTTTATTTCTAACATGACATTGTATGGTATGCCTTAAGTTCTCAGTCAGTTTTGACCAGTTGTGTGCTGTTCCAACTTCTTGCCCACACCCCACCTCACTTGCTGTGGAGGTGTCAGAGTGAGAAACAGAGGAGACCTTGACATTGTGCAAGCACTTTTCAACAACAGACAAAACACTGGTGTTCTATCGACACTGTTTTTCTCACAAATCTAAAACACAGAACTGTATGAGCTGTTATGAGGATAATTAACTCCATCCTAACCAGACCCAGGCCATTCCTAAACCTCTGAATCACATACCAGCCATCCTGTGAAATTTAGCGACAGACTTTTTTATCAGTCTTGATTTCAAATGATTGAGAAAATTCTTGTAACATTTCTGGGACCATATAAACCTTCTCAGATGGTTTGTTTGATTGATAGGATTTTCACTGAGATACATAAGTCCCACTAGGTCTTGGACCATGCATTGCAATTTATGGAACACCATCTTGGGCTTTTCTACACAGAGGAGTATACCAGTGCTTCTCAAATTCAGGCCCTGTGAATCTATCTGTTGAACTATCATTCCAGTTTGGGAATGACATTTCCTCCCCTGCTTCTCCATGCCCTTACTCTCATATGAAAGAAATCTGAATTTGCAGGAGGGGCATGGTTTGCTTCATTTTGTCTTTCAGCTTGAGCAATCAAGGAAAAGGACAAAGTGGCATAGTCTTGGCCTCCAATCTTGAGACAGGGTTAGTTTGCATCCTTTTTAAATTGACTACCTTGCAGATTTTCCTGTGTGAGCTAAAGATTGCTTACTTAGTCAGGCAATGCCCTTCTCATGCTCGTCTCCTTAGGCAGCTGAATTGTGACTTTTTATTCCCCCTAGGGTTTTTGTTTGTTTGTTTGTTTTTTTCTGGTTCTTTTTGATTCAAATTTTAAATTTCTGTTGTAATTCATTTCTTGTACAAAATGATCAAGGAGGAGAGAGAGAGGAGGCAGGGGATGGGAGCGGAGGGAAGAGAGGACCAGAACAGAAAGCCAATGTTGCCTCCAGATCTTGTTTCTTCCTTTACTTCAGTTGTTGTTTGCTATCAATAACCTCCTGGAAAAAGAAATCTGATCATAGTATCGGGCTATCCTGTCAGAATGTTATTTGTCTTAGCAAAAAGAAATATGAATGCAAGATCTACATTCAATGGTAACAATGATTTAATAATCTGGAACAATATGGATCTGAATTCAATAAAAACTGGGTAATTTGGATAATGAACTAATATGGATCTGGATTCAATAACAATAACAATAATAATAATGACAACAACAGCAACAACAATAATTCAATATCTACTATGGCTTGCTGGTCTTGCAGCTTACAGCCCCTGTCTATGCATTAACTTTTTATCTTAAAGAAGTGTTGAAAGATTTCATTAGTACTTGTAAATAGCATTAATATGCTTGTCTGAAATGTGTACAGAAGCTGTAAAGAAGTAAACAAATTTTTTCATGTATTTTTACAGCTCAGATTTCTGTGTTAAGACAAAATGTTCTTTGTACTAACCATAAGATGAAAGTTTGAATATTTTTATTGGAAAAGTAAATGCACTGGATACTGAGACCTATCAAGAAGCAGCCTTGCATACAATGTGACTGCATTACAGAAAGCTTTAATATTCAGGTTTCTTACCTGTGTATGGTGTAGGATACTGATTGTAGATTATTTTGTGATGATAGACTGCAACAGCTCTGAAGGAGGTAGTTTGATGTATGATATTGATACACTGCAGATTAAAACTCCCATAGTTTCTCCTCAGTAACAATAGATTAGAATTATTGTGATTTATTGCACTCAAAAAATCGGAAGATTCCTTCGTTTGTTTCCATTGAACAACATACAAACCACAGAAGCACAGGTAAAAGAAAATCTGTAACCTGGGAAAATATATAAACTAAGAAATTCACATTTTAGGCTTCAAAACTATTGCTTCAGAAGGTATGTATTGATTTAACAGTCTTGGGAACAACAGCGAGTCAGAGCTTTGGTAATGACATACATACAATTCTTTTAGTGCAAGCAACAGCAAGTGCAGAAGTGAAAGGTAAAATTCTGTCCCATTCCTGATGACGTTTTAGAGAGAGGAAAAACACCTATAATATTTTAATTTTTTGTGGCCTTCCTGCTAATTATCTGCTATCTTTTATCTTTCAAAAGCACAAGAAGTAAGTCAAAAGGGCATTGCAGAGTGCAGTGCAAATGTCCCGTTGAATTCTTGGTGACTGAGGTCAGAGAGTACTCTGTATAGGGTTATGTGATGGGGTTGCAGAATAGGAATGCTGCAGGCAAGAAATAAAAGCTGTGGAGGGGAAATGCTGTAAGGGTCTTGTGTGAGGTGCTGCAATGGCTTATATGTTAGGTGTTGATGCAGACTGAACATGCCTGAGGCTAGAAAGCTCAATCCAAAAAAAGAAAAAAAAAAAAAGAAGGAGACATAATATTGAGCTTTGCAATGCCTAACTTTTACGCCTCAGACTCTGGACTGCAGTCCAGCATTCTCTAAGGCACCTGCACTCTGTGCAATGTGCAGGAAGAGACAAAAACCTGAAGAATGTATTCACAGTAACCAGCATAGTCTGCAGGTGCTGTCTAGAGGCAATCCATAAAGAAAATGGAAAAAAGGTGTGGTTCTGAATGCCCCCATATTTCTAAAGTCCAGGCATTTAGATAGTGTGTTTTTCCCAGCTAAAGCTATAAAGCAAGCAAGAAAAAAATCTAAGCATATATTTTTGCCTTTGTTCTATATGCAGAGAAATCGGCAATTGTGTTCTGTATAGAAAGGCTACAAGTTGAAGACATAATCCGTCAATTACTTTACACTGAAAGAAAAATGGGTTAGGGTTCATGCATGTGGTGGTCTCAAGGAAGAAGCGCAAGGAAACTATTACATGGTGCAGCATACGACAGTGACTGGAGAGCACACTCAAAGTTGCTCACAGGGTCAAGTATGAAAACAGCCAACATTTCTACATTGGTTTTTGAGATACCCTTCACTACAGCTCATCTAGTTGGTGTGCCATTCTAAAGAGCAGAGCTGTGCCAAGGAATGAGCTCAGATACCCTAAGCAGTGCTGCAAGGGACAGCTGTGACTGAGCTAGCAATCCCAGCTTCTCAGCAGAGCTAGCTGGTCTTAAAATATGTTCTGTTGATTGTTCTATACCCCTTCTTGCACAGGAGATAACAGTGACAGGCTATTCCAGGGTTTTTATATCACACTCCATTTCTTATTGTAGACATACCTGAAATGTCTTGATTTGCTATTGATTACTTCATTAGACTAGTCTTTATTTTCATACTGATTTTATTGAAAGTTGTTCAATGCCTCAGGGGAAAATGCCACCTATGCTTTTTTTTGTTATTTGTTGGGCTAACTGGTATCTTGAAGTGACATAAACATACATAAAGATTGTATCTATTTAGACAGATGTGTGCACTTTTGTCATAAATACATGAATATGTGTAATCTGTGTGAGGTTTAGGGTTGCAGTCATGAAAGTATATACATGCTCATTACAATAATATTTCCTTCCCTGCACCTGTTGAATACATCATTTAATGTTTGACACAGTTGGAAATTAAACTTTGTTGCGTAAATCAAAACAGGCTGTTTGGTGATGGACTAGGTAAGGTCTTGCGGTGTTAACCCTAAAAAATCCATTATAAAAACATTACTCACAATCTTTAATCACAGCTGAAATAGCAACAACAACAATGATAATGTGTTGAGATTTATTTTTCTAGAGAGGAACTCTTTCAAGTTTCTGATCATTGTGTTATTGACCTGCCTTTCTTTTTGTTTAAAACCTGATGGAGCCGTGGGGAGCAGTGTCTGTAACACTGATGGAGAGCTGCAAATAGTGTTTCTTTGTATGGGGGCTTTCACTTTCCTGGTATTTTTGAGACAGGCTCTGGGTCACACTAGCAGGGATCTGTTGATTTATACCTTTAGGCTCAGGTCCAGATAGAGTCAGTCTACACTCTATAGGCTGTATAAAAACATGCTGTTACATTCTCATGTGCTGATAAATTCTGTGAAGAAGAATACATATTATTAAAAGAAGTGAAGTAACATTACTTCTAAAATCTCAGCCTGTAGGCTGGGCATGGATTTTGTGATGCATATAGTTCCATCAATGATCTGCAGTTAGTACCCACATTTTTACCTAATTATCCACTGCATATTGCTGTTCACACCCCCAAAACTGTGTCAGTCTGTCAGTCTCTTTATGCTTGTAAAGTTATGAAACTCAGGGTGAAAGTTTTCATACAAAAGCAGCCTCTTTATGTTAGAGTACTGGAAGGGGATTTAGAAAGAGTCTCATTAGCTCACTCATACTCACACTGTTGAGCAATGGCCTTTAAATATTCTTTCCATAACAAAACAGCTAATATTCTGCTAATATTTCTGCTAGGTTTTTTTCTGAAATACTGGAATATCAGGAAGTATTATCTGCTGAATGCTAGTGCTGAGGTATTCGTAAGTACATACTGGTCATCCTAAAATGGGGTAATCAGCAGAGAGTTGCTTCATTTGTGTTGTAGTTAAAATTATGTCTGTTCTACTTCAGGTTGAGTAATATAACTCTCATTACATGATGTGAGCATCTGAAAAGTATAGTGGCTACATATTCCTTCGCCACTTAAATAAAGATCATCACAAAAATCTCAGACTGAGGTTTTTTTCTTTTAGTTTTGTGGTTAAATCACAACACTGGAAAAATTGCATTTGGTTTCATTCTAAGGAAAATGTTTTGGTCTGAGCAAAAGGAAAAGTTCCACATATTTCTTTTAATGAAAAAAAAAAATCCTGAAAATTAGTCTCTTTTTCTTTTCCAGAGATTTCATAAAATCAACATTTTTTCAATGCAATTTCCATTTCAAAATGGAAAAATACATTCAAGTGTCTTATTTTTTCTAAATTCAACATATTCATTTGAGTAATACTTATGTGTGGTTTAAATTTGCTTATAAGTTCTTTTTTCATCTTAATTTTTTTGCCTTACAGGGTTTGCTCAATCATAATTTGTACTTGCAAGTTTCTCTGGAGATATGAAAGTGCTGTTGGCAAAAACCAGTTATCCTGTTCCTATAGATAACGTGATCTCTTATTTGACTTATTCTGATGAAATTGTTCCCTTGTTGAAAGCATGTAAGACAAGATGGCAGAGACTATTCCTTGTTTCCCTCTTCTCAGGAAAGTTGAAAAAGTTTTACCCATTCTATCATCCTGTCTGATGAACAACAATTAATTGGAAAACTATTAAGGTGCAAGAGATGTTATGTGCTAGATTAATTTAACTTTTACATTAATTGTTGGCAACTTGCCATTCTTATCACTTCTTTGTTTGAATTTGCCCTTGCATCCTTATGCAATTTTTTTTTTTACTATAAGTTTCTTACATGAAAGACAGTTTTGTTTTCATTTTTTTATAATTAGTTCTCATAAAAAATAAATTGTCAAGATGTAATGATCTCATGCTTCATTGATGTTATCCTTCAACTTAATTATGTTATAAGATGATCAGAGGCTGATTTCACAAGCTTACTGAGATTGAGCTATATATTCAGACAACATATTACAACGACCAGTGAAAAAAGCCTTCTCTAAACTTTTAAAAGAAAAGACAGTTAAAAATAGGATGTAACATTTCTAGATCTAGAGTTGCAAATTGCTTGCCCTCATGTGTATGGTTATGTCAAAATCCTCTGCAAGTTTTTTTGTTGTCTGTAACCAAAATCCTCACATCCATATTTAGATGTCACTGTGTTAAACATAGTATGTTTGGCAGGAACGGGTACAATATACATAACCATGTAGTCAGCTGTAATATCCATTTGCAAAGCTGGCTGAGGGAAATAAAACCATAAGCGTAGGAGCACGGAATTTCTTCAGTTAACATAAACAAATCTGTGCCTGATTTGCACTCTACGTGCAGTTCTCCTTGTCACAAACATGAGTTCTTTTTCTAGGTTGGCTTTTGTTCTTGCTGTATGAGGTAAACACTGATATTTACCTTACAGATGTTGTTTCCAAACATTGTCTTCTGTTTTGGTAGTCCTAAATGGTCTTACTGTACATTTTTCAACATTTTTTCAAATATTACTCCCAAGTGGGAGCCCCTGGTGGTCTAGTGGTTAAGGATACGGCACTGTAACTGCCGAGGCCCGGGTTCGATTCCCGGTCGGGGAAACTCCCCGGGTAGGTGGAGCCCGTTAGCCCTGTAAGGCGATCCACCTACGTCCTGAGGACCTCGCTGCCACTGTCCAAGCTCGCTTGGCCCCGGCAGATGAACCTCAGGATTAAAGGGTGGGCTCAGTTCTGCGCGCACTGTGTCCCACCTAAAATAAATCCAATGCGCAGGCTGGAAGGGGTACAAAGACCTTCCACAGATCTTCGTTCGCGAAGTCTGGCCACTATTGCAACTCCCAAGTTCACTATGTGTGGTATCTTTAAAGAATTTCATATAAACCTGAGAGCTTTGGCTTCAGATAAGACTACTGACAGGTGATGATCATTCCTATCTCAAGAGCTGGGACCATTTTGTGGCACAATTATTCTGAGAATCATGATTTCCATACTTTTCCGGGCTACTTGTTAAAAATTCAGTTTGATGTACCAATATCTCTCACTTTAATCTGTTCTACCTCACTCCTGTCAAATGTTCCAGAAAGCTCTCAAATCTTTCTGAGACTTGTGTTTGATTTTCAGATCTGATAACGGTAATAAAAAAAATACATTTTGTATTTTTAGGGAATGGGATCCACTTGTTCCAACTTAGTAATTTAACCAGCAACTACATTTTATCAGCTAGTGAATTGGTTTTGTAAAACTGAATGCTTCACTTCCCTGAAACCGCTAAAATACAGTAGCTGCTTGTGAACACCTCCAGAGGGAGATCCTGTCTGCTGGAGTTTCACACCCCTAAGTTTACACAATATATGTTAAAAAAAAAATATTTTTTTTACATGGTGCTGGTTTCTTGCAATTAAAGACATGAGCCATACCATACCCTGTTACTAAGGCTACACAGTCTCCTTCTGTGTTTCACTCTACTGACATGCAGGTTTCATTAACAGTTATGACTCATTATCCTATGGGGACCAGACTTCTCTTACTGGACTGCGTGTGAGTCTGGAAACAATTTCCTTTTCATTGCCAAGGCCCGTTTGGACTAGATGCTCTTTTCTTAAAGTCTTTGAAAGTGTTTATGAAGATTTGCAAATATCTATCTTTGGCTTTCTTTTCACAGAGACACTCCTGTTCTCATTATAAATGTTCTTTCATGTTTTACCATTTTGGGGAGTCTTTGTATTCCTTCTCTGTCATTTTGGGATGGCATGATGATCAGCTTTAACCACATCAAAACCACACTCATAACGTTTTCTGTCTTGCCATGTTTTCCAGGAATATGCATGCTTGATTGTTTAATTTGAAAGAGTTGCTCTGATTTTCTCCAAAGCTTTCCAGAGATATGGGTGATATTCTTGTGCCTTTTTTTCTCCAGATCAAAACATAAGCTTTCTCTGTCTTAGAACTCTCTGTGCCGTCAGAATCAAAAGACAAAGTAAATGGACTAAGGCAGGCTTTTTACTTAAAAACATCTGCCAGAAATCTTTTTATATATATATACACACACTACAAAATAATATTTGGATTGTCTAAATACTTAAGTATTTCTCTTAATGTTTTCTTTTTACTTTTCTAAAACAATTCTTTTCACCTATATGTCAGTAAAAAACTTGTGAGTTCTTCTTCACTTCAATGACCACGGAGTTGGTGATCATTCTAGAAACTCTGTGATCTTAGAATAATGAGTTGCATTCAATCTTAATTGGTTTTTATTAATTTTGAGATTTTCTTTGTTCTTTGAAAGAGAATGTCAAACTTCTAAAATTGTTCGGTCTCTAATACCTCTAATAAATGCAGTACTGAAGTAATGTTGGGGTTGTGCAGGAATTGTTTTAAAGTATACTTTTAAATTGGCATCTTTTATTCATTGGACAAAATTGACTTTCAGATAATTTAAGACAATTTTGATCAATAGTTACGATACTTTATGGAACCAGATAGTTGAAACAACAGCACCCTCCACCCCAAATTCAGCCACCTGTCACCATCCAAAGCACTGAGAGCAGGTGCATGTGCCCATATGGATGCTACAGTTTTTCTAGTTATTGTTTTTGAAGATGTGTGCATCTGTGGGAGAGAGATGCAACTCCAGAGAAACAGATAGGCAAGGCTGTAAGTAAGAATGTTGCTGAGAGTATGTAGTTTCCTTCTTGCTTTCTTTGAGGTAGTAGAGCAAGTCTGTGTTTGGGATGTTGAAAGCTAACCTAGTGCTTTGCAAATTGACAAGTTGACCCTGTGCTAATAAGGGTTTTCTGTGATTTATTCTAAAAATATAAACATTTTACCCCTAAGTTGAAGATTTGCATCTCTGTGTTCAGCCTAGAGACTCTTAATTATGTATTGCTTAAGTCTAGCTGGATGTGTAAAAAAGAGAACATGCAATGATGAGATATTGAAGTCGAAATGTGGCTTCACAATAGCCTCTATTAAAGTTTGTGTGGTCTAGCATGCTGCCAGCACCCTCTTCTTCTGTCTTCTGCTTACTGAGTAAAGGTGGTGCTGTCCTCCCATGGTTACTGCATATTGAGTGTAAGAACATGTCAGGAGTTGCTTTTAGTTGGCTTTGTATGTTTGTACAAATGAAAGTGATTTGTGATTTTGCACAGATCTAGCACCGTGACAGTCTTTTTGTATGGTGTGTTACCTCCAGTGAAAATTGGATGGATTAATTTGAAATGGGTACAATTTCCGCAAAGAGTTATTAGTATATGATGTTATTGGCTTAAAAATACTTTTTAGTGACTTCTCGTTGGGAATTTTTCCCTTTGTTTTTCATGAATGTTTCCCTATAATTTTATTTTATTTGAGAGCTGTTCTGTAGAAAAACTGAAACTTATAAAACTGCAGTCTTCATACATCTTTGCTTTCAGGCTTCAAAAATAATATTCAGCATTTTCAGAGGTAAGTAGCATTGACTGGCATACACATGGGTACTGTTGCTTCTGATGGGAGAATATCATTGCCAGTTGTATGAGGTTGATTTGCAAAAGCTGTCATTAGTAACAGCATCTTGTTTTTCCGTCCAAAATTTGCTGACAAACATCCTGCTTATGGAATTTAAGACATCAGTGGTGCTGGCTTCTGAGAGAAGGAGCTGGCATTTGCTATACGCACATATACACTTTCCTGCTTGTCTCTGCCAGTACACCATAATCTTGATTAGTGATACAGCCTGATATTCCAATCTTTCATGTCTCCTGAGTCCGGATTTCCAGCCATGCAGAACTGTGCCATATTTGGAGGTTCAGTGGGGTGTGACAAACAACTCATTTGAGACTAAAAGCAGTATTTGAATTTGGATCTCCTGAGGTAAAAGGCTAGTTCCCTTATAATTTATGTTATCTAACTCATTCATGACAAAGATTTTCTGCACCAGAAACACCTTGACAGGTGTTAGTACAAGACACCATAGTTACAATTAATGGAACAGCTTTATTAAATTTGACATTGACATGTATATTAATAATCTTTGGACTGGCAAAAGAAAATCAGTCAGCTATACTTTAAAGGCTCACTTATATATTTGCATATTTGTGTTTGCTGTCTCACACCTACAGTCAATTTTCCTTGTCTAATGCCTTCTGTCACATTGGTATTGTAAAGCAGATGTTTATTATAAATTATACTTCTTTAATATATGAGTAGGTAAAGATGCAAAGTGAGTTCATGACTTCCCAAGATTGCACCTAACAAATTAAACTACATATTAGCATCAATCCTACAGATTCATTTACAAATAAGATTACCTGAAGCGCAATATTGAATAACCGAATACTAAAACATTTAGAGAAAAGAAGGGTTTAGGAATCGTTGAAGTACTGAAATATATCAAGTCTAAAAGAGACAAAAGAGTCTACAAATTTCCCTGTCATATTCAGTTCTTCTTTCCATTAATACTCTTGCTATCAACCTCTGTTGCTGTTAAAAGGCTTTACAAACTTAAAAAATAGTGCTCAAAACCTGTGACCTTTTAAGCAGTGATCTTTTACAAAATACTACAAACTTCTTTTTTTTTTGTAAAATGAGAAAAAGTGTAACATGAATAAATCTTAAAAAGACAAGTTTTGATATGTGCCTTTTCCCGTAATTGCATGAAAAATGTATTCTTCTCTACCGACATAGTGAAAATTTTCTGCATTCTTTTCTTATTAGTCTTTATTTACTTATTCTTTACTCTTTATTTGATATTATTTTACACTCCCCGTTGTTTGAATTCCTTTCTATTCTGCAAAAAAGGGAAATGTTTCAAATTGTGGAGTTTGTGTGACATGGTAATTTGAAAATTAAAAAAATCCCCTGTAGTAATTGTAATTCGTTGTCATGATATGATTTCATTTATAAATCTGTTAATTGTGCTTTAACCCCTTGCTGAGTTAATGGCTTTGAGTCCAGCTGTAATAGTAGTGCAGTTAAGTTTAACCCTTTTTCTTTCCTCCAGAATTAGTGCTTGTACATAGCTTAACATGTCTGAAAACAAATAGAATTATTTGGAAGGTGTTAGAAGGAAATGGAACTAAAACAGGAAAAAGAATATTCACAGTAATTTCAGAAATGAAGAATAATCTGAAGATGCTTTTAGAAAATTGTTTCCTTTTTTTCGTTAGGAAAAAAGTAACCTTCCTTGAGTTCATATATTTTTGAAACCTATGAGGACACTAACAGATGTACCACAGATGGGGTGGTGAGCTGGGTGACCTTTCAGTCTCAAATTGAGGGGAAAAGACTACAGGCTTCTTCTGACCCATTTCATGTAGATGAACTAAAATATTTGAGCTCTTTTTCAGATGCTGCTTGACTTTTTAACTTTTTTAACTTTAAATTTGTTATTTCTTAGCTTTTAAATTCTAGGTTAGATTACATACTGGGGACTCTAGTATTATTATGTCTCCTTAGTCATTCTAGCTCTTTCTCTCCCTTGCTCTTGTTTTCTTTTTGGTTGGGATTTATATGACAAAATACAAATATTTACAGTGAAGGTGTACAGTGTAGATGTCCATGTCTGAACTCCTATGACTAACCCTAGAGAGAGGAAGACACTACAGGAATACGGTTTATCTCATTCTAATGCAAACATTTAAAACAGGTTGGAAGAAACACCTTAAAAATTCCTGTTCCTCTCTATTGACTGTAAAAGGTGAAAAGGGTGAATAATAAAAAAGTATGTGTCTGATAGCAGAAGTCTAAAAGTAGTATAGACATCTAAAGGGAAGTGACATGAAACCCATTTTGTTATCTACTCTTATGTAGAATTATTTCCATGAATGTTGCTGATGAAAGCTCAATCTCTGTCATAGGGAAGGCTGCTCTTGCCAAGTCTCACTTGGCTTTCTAGGGGTTGGATTTTTACAGGAGCTGCTGCATCTTCTTTTTGTGTAGGTGCAGGGAGGGATATCAGTATTGCCTTGTTATAAAGGAAGAGAACAAATACGGCTTAGTGCATAACTTTTTATTCATTTTTTGAGAGAACAAATTCATTTGAACTTAACAAATTTTGGTGAGAATTTTTTCTTTTTGGTTTTGGCTCTCCACTTGGAAAGAAATAACCATTTTTGTACTAAAACTCAAGTGAGATTGGAGGAACTAGGGAGAGTAAAGTTGAGCTAGAATTTCCTTTTATTTTTAAGTCAGTTGTCCTTGTTCTCCTTGCACTCTTTTTCTTTTTTTTTTTTTTGTCAATGAAAAAGGGTTATAAGTCAACATTTTAAAAATATTTTATTACCTTCTTAAGCCAATGTTACAGCTAGAATTTTGGAGGTCTAAGCAATGTTATTTCCGACAGTACCTTTCCATGTCTTCATATGCCAAGTTTCTTTTCCAGTCCCAGCAAAAGTGATCTTCTGATGTATTATTTAAGACACTGTTTCTACACAGCCCTCTTCTTGTAGCTTAGCTTGGGGCTGTGTTATTTCCATCAGGATTCTTAATGCACAGCAATTGTTCATAATATGTTCGATATTGGTTATGCCTTCTCTTTTCATTAGGGAATGTAAAAGGCATTGTTTACATAAAGGTGGGGACCTGTGAAAATGCCCCAGTGGAACCTGACAACTGAAACAATAGGAGTCACCAGCAGGACATTTGAAATACATACCAGTGTGGAAGGATTTTTCTGGGTTTTGTGTTTTCAGGAGTCTGAAAGCTTGTGGCAGAGAAGCAAAAGCTCAGAGAAAAGAGGAGAGAAACATGCCAGCAAGGAAGGAACACACATGTTTTCAGTAATTGGTAACACAAAGTAGAGAAAAGACTGAAAGGGTTATTTTTGAAGCTAAATGTTACCTACCAAGAGCTTGAAGCAGTTAGCAAGGAAACTGCCTTGTCTGATTCTCGTTAAGCTGAAGGAAACTGTGCTGTATGCATTTGTTGTAGATAGAGAAGATTGAATCAAACATATCTGAACCATCAATACGTTCCTCTAACTGATTTTCCCTTCCCCAAAGCAGTGTAAAATTATATTAATTGATCAAGTCAAATAATCTAATAGTATGCAGGGGACTGACTAGAATAATTGGCCTTCGCCCAAGTGAACAGATGAAAACAGTAGTTAATAGCAAATACTGATTTTTTGCCTCTTTATTCTCTCATTTTAGCTCTTGAGAGGCCTGTGGGCTCTACTGTCATTCCACTGTCTAATCACTCCCTAGCTGCACTGGTGGCAGTACTTTATTTGTAGGTCAAAGGGACCCTCCACATGTGTTTTGCTGCACTAAACATGAGGGATTACATTTCTTCATACTTTTTTTCCTTAACTGTTTTTGGCTTTGTTGTATTACCCTCGTATTTCTTATCAGCACAAAACTTTGCAAGCCTTCTTCGTGGTATACCCTGCTGAGGGCAATAGATGCAAACATTTTGAATGTCAAACTCTTCGTTATTGAAACACTTGAAAAGCCTCATTAGTAAGAAACAAAACAGAAACACCTACATCTATTTTACTTATCTGTGTCATCAGTGACATTGAAGAAAGACAAATATGTTTCCCTTCTATTACTGGCATCATTCAAGTCATAAAGCTTGAAGGAAAGCAAATACAAATAAATACATGAAACTTATTGAAATATTTAATTATGGCTTTAAACATGCCAGCTGAATATGAACCAGTCGTACTCCCAGGACACCAAGAATGCCAAAGGCATCCTGGCTTGTATCAGAAATAGTGTGGCCAGCAGGACTAAGGGAGTGATTTTCTCCCTGTACTTGGCACTGGTGAGGCCACACCTTGATTAGTATGTCCAGTTTTGGCCCCTTTATTAGAAGAAAGACATTGAGGTCCTGGAGCAATTCCAGAGAAGGGCAATGGATCTGGTGAAGGGTCTATAGAGTATGATGAGCAGCTGAGGGAATTGGGGCTGTTTAGCCTGGACAAAAGGAGGCTGAGGGGAGACCTTATCACTCTCTACAACTACCTGAAACGAGGTGGTAGCCAGACTCTTCTCCCAGGTAATAAGCGATAGGGTAAGAGGAAATGGCCTCAAGTTACTCCAGGGGACATTTAGATTGGATATTAGGAAACATTTCTTCACTGAAAGGAATGTCAACTGGAATAGGCTTCCCAGGGAATTGGCTGCATCATGATCCCTGGAGGTATTTAAAAGGTGTGTAGATGTGTCACTTAGGGACATGGTTTAGTAGTGGACTTGGCAGCGTTAAGTTTATGGTTGAACTTGATGATCTTCCAACCTAATTATATGATTCTATGTATTTCAATATGATTCAATATTAAACAATGCAAGGAAATACTTTGAAACCTCTTATGTTTTATAATGACATCCAGTGTTCCTTGAGGTCTAAAGTAGAATATCTGCATTATTCCATAGGAGCTAAGATAAATAACATTTAAAGAACATTTCAGAAAGAAAAGTAAGGATTTAATTACTTCCTTTTTGATCTAAATCCAGAAAATAATTTGACTAAAACTGAGTCACATGTGTGAAAACCCTCACAGATCATCTTCTGTGAAGTGTGTGTACAAGAGCTGCTTCTCTGTTATTAAACTCTTTAATTACTTTGGATTTTTGGTTTTGTTTTTTCTTTTAAATTTT